>JAOEGS010020517.1:45714-56918 GCA_025447755.1 Corythornis vintsioides
ATTTTTATTATGGAATTATTTAATAGTTCCGGAACTATTATAAACTGGGAGGGATTCAGGGAAGTGCTAGAGGACCTTGAGCACTCATGTGCTTTAGCCTGTAGCTTTACTGCAGTCAGAGAGTTAGCAGCCTAAGCTATAAATATACAGTGCTTCCACCACAGGTGAGCCTTTTTGTCTTGTGCCAAAGCACTGCTCAGCTCATTGCAGACCTTCAGGCAGCAGCAGAGGAGAAGGGGAAGGGCAACACCCAGGAAAGATCAAATTCTTAAGTGAAGACATGCTCGGAGATAACAGCTGGCAATCACTGCCTTCCACGTTTCACAGCACACCTTTCCTTATGTGTAGCCTCCACATTTTACCTATTTTTAACATATTTATTGACAATTTGCCACAAGAATGAGGTTTGGGGCCAAATTCTGTTTGCATGGGTGACACCAGTCCAAAAAACCAAACCTACAACGAAACTCAGCATTTAGTTCTCCTGTAGCTGGGCCCTTACTCTTCATCAGCCAAACACAGAAGTGCAGTCAAACACTGTTTTATTTATTTATACACATTGCCACACTCTCTATTCCTGGCAACTGGTGCTCATGACATAGTGGCCTGGGACACGCTGGAACAGGGCTCTGGGTCACCTTGTAAGTGGTGGCAGCAGCTGCCTCCTGAATCAAGCGTTTATTAACCAGCAGCTCGGGAGGGCTCTAAATTAAGTTCTCTGCTCTGTTCCCACAGGGGGGAAGGGAAAAAAATACTCCACCACCAAATCCCCATTTGCTTCTATCAGGACTTGCTGAAGTTTTCCAGCTACTCCCTTCTATCCTTGCCAACATAACCCCAAGCCTGAGTTTCCCCTCTGAACTACAGGGCACTGGTGCTCATTCCAGCTACCATGGCTTCCCACATTGCCTTGTTTTGGTTGGTGGAGGTGGCACAGATCCAGCCCTTGGCCAGCCTCTGCCTCCGAGATGCCTGTGCAATGATGTTCCTGTAAATCCCAGTGGCGGAGGGTCTCGCAATGAGGGTGCTGTGGGCCAAACATCAGTCGTTTGGGAAGGGAGATTGTATAAATAGCTGGCGTGCACATACTCCAGAGCTGGAGCAGCAGGGGAGGGAGAGAGAGGGAGAGGGGAGCTGAAGTGTTGGGCCCCAGCTGTGAACTCCTCTTGTTTTTGTTTTAGGGTAATTAATGTTCTCTTGAATAGAGGCAGGGTATGGGCTCCCATTTCTGCAGCTTTCAATGCTATCAGTAGTCCTCATTGGACTGGGCTGGGGGCGGTGGGGGGAGGTTTGTGATGCCTGCCATCCCCGGTGGGGTGGGCGGCCGGGCACAGCCGGGGAAACCTCCCCGAGCCCCACGGGCCGGGGAAAACACGTCAGCCTGCTCCCGAGAAATCCCTCAGGAGAGCTGCCAGCCTCTTCCCACTCCTGCGTACCCAGTCATTGTGCTGCCGAGGCGGGGGACCACTGTACCCCTGTCCCAGCACACCCCATCCCACCACCCCTCTGCCCACTCCCCTCTCCCCTCACGCCTGAATTAGATACATTCCCCCTGCGCTCCCAGACGTCTCCATCCCCTCTTCCCCTGACAGAGCACAATCATTTATCAAGTTGTTTCACGCGTTGTCGGGGAGGGGGGCCCCGGGGGACGGGGGTTTGTTTCGTCCCTTTGTTGGAGCTCCACAGGACCGTCCAGCTTAGTCTCCAGCCAACTGCTGAGAGTTGCCGGAGTCCGGGAGCAAATGTTAAAGGGGCTGCCTTTCATCTGTGGGCTGATCCTGCTGCCTTTTCATTTTATTCTTCCAGTTTCTGGGATGTTACTTACTTACACCCCCCCCACACCCACCCTGATATCATTCTGCATGCATGTTTTTGAGGGAGCAGCAGCTTATTTTCCATGTGCCTGTTTCTTCTCCCTCCCTTCAGCAGCTTCTTCTGTCACCAACCCGCTCAGCCTCTGGGGTTTTGCCTTTTTTTTTTTTTTTTCTTAACCCTTGCCTTTTTCTCATCCTTGAATCTAAGATACTATAAACCAAATTTGGTTAAAGGCAAGTCCTGCTCGTGCAGCCCATCTCTTCCTTACACGCTGTTTGGTGTATTGAAAGCTTTTATCCCTCTGCTCTGTGTGCCTAGAGTACATACCGTCATCAAAACATAATATTTTAAAATCAAGTAAATAAATTAAAAATAAAATAAAAAAAGAAGAAGAGCCTGTTTGGCAAAGGAACTAAGTAACGCTGAAGAAAAAAATAAATGTTTCGAGTGCTCTCATGCTTTAAGCCCGCTCTTGTGTGCTCCACATGTAAGACTGGAAGACAGATGATCTGGTTTGTACTGCAGACTGCCCATGTTCATGCAGGAAGCTTGGGGCAGGTCACCTAACCCTTCTGCACCACAATATGCCTCACCTGTGAGACCTGGACACCGCCCAGCTCCTGCCTGCCCGCACTACTCAACCAGCACCCTTAGGATTTATGGGTGGAAGAAAACGTGGAAATGAAGAGTTCATTAAAGCAGGGATGTCTTCATACCCCAAAGCAAAGTTCTTAGTTACCTGCTTGGGAACAGCTGAATAACAAGAGGGTAGCCCAAGGAGCTGTGAATGCGAACACATCATTTCCTTTGTTTACAAAGCAGATATGAATTAAGTGCTTGCAAATCATACAGCTGCTTTTAGTTTTGGACAATTATAGTTAGTTACAGTTCGTTTTGTAACAAGCTGCCAAGATTGTCCTCTGTGCTTATGCGTATTTCCCAGCTATATCTTCTTGTGATTTAAAGGATGGACAGAGCTTAAAGAACAACAAAAACAAAAAATCCTACTTGCTTAACAGCTAAGTGGCCATTGTAAATTCCACACATTTCACAGCAGAGAGGGCAGGAGCTGCCTGAGAGCTGATGTATTCCTCTCACCACCTTGCCTCTATAACTCTTCCTTGTGGAGGAGAGCTGGATTCATTTGCTTCCCAAGTCAATCAACAGAGTTCATGAGTCAGCCAAGGGAATGCTGAAAAGCAAGAGGGTATGCTCCTGCCCCCAGGAACTGATTACACTGCCTCTTAATTGTTCCCAGATTCTATTATGCCCGAAGAGAGAAGCAGCACCAGCACCAGCCAGATTGTTGACAACAACCACTCCATGATGAGCCTACCTCATCAGACACACAGACATTTGCAGTTTTGCAAACCACGGATCTGCTGAGGCTACAACACTTATGTTATTAAAAAGTTAGGTCTTACAGATGTCCACCAGAAAAATAATCTGCTTTCTGAGTCAGAGCTGCAGATCATACAGTTTTGAGTCTGTTGGTGATCATACACTCAGAAAGCCATCTGATACCAGAACAGTTCAAACCTGTAACCAGTATTGTGTTCTGTATATCACCAATCCAGGCAGTTCCCTTTGTTTTCATTTTCTACCAATTCCAGTAGCCTTAATGCCTCTTTTTTTTTTTTTTTTTCCATTGCTCCCTCCCATCCTGACATAAACAAGGACACCCAAAGCTTTATTTTACTCTTCACTCATTGTTGACTGGAGTATTTTGTTTTTTACAGTGCTACTTGGCCTCACTATTACTTTCACATCACCTGTTCAAACTTTTGACTCTCCATAAGAACTCAAATGCTACATTTCAGACTGTAAAAACAACCTGAGGTTTGTCCCCTTATCCAAACCCTTTATAATAGTTATTAAATGAGTAATCACATACATCCCATTACACTTCATTCGCTACATGGGTGTGAGACTAGGAAGTAAAGACAGCTGTTCAATATTGATTTTTATCTTTCTTACTCTTTATGTATCCCTATGCCTAATTTGCTACATTGCTTCCAAGCCTGGCCACCAAATAAGCTATTAATCGCTTCACAGACCTTTTTCTGTGGTGGCCTCCATGTAGCATCTCAATCCAATAAGCATTAATTATTTTCTCAACCTATTTACAGGTTAATGATTTTTAATTTGAGTTGACAAATGAAAAATTGGGGAGGTAAAAATGATCAATGCTAGCAAAACTCATCACTCCATGTAAGCATCCAGCGATTGCACCTCTCTTTGAGATTGTTCCCCCCACCTCCATAAAGAACCCTACAATGCCTATGGCTTGGCATTTCTATGCCAATATTTAAAAAACATCCAAATTTTAATTCTATTTTCCCTGGGATTACAAGAAGGCAGCAATACACCCCAGAGGCAGGCAAAGCACAGGAGAAAAAAAGTACCTTGACCACAGCCAGAGAACCTGTAGCAGGGGCTGGCTCCTTGCTGCAGCACTGTTGCCAATTTCACCTTCAGCACCAAGCCCCAGACACTTTCTAACACGAAATTTTGGTGATAGAGTTCAGACAGCTTTGGGTAGTTCAGTGCCTGAACCAGAAGTGCCACAGAGCACTACAGAGCATAAACTCATTGCTCCTGTTTTTAACACATCTCCCCAGTTTAGCCTGGTGCTGGCTGGCACTCATGGCTGTTCCTCAGCTGGCTAATTCAGCAAACAGAAAACATGCCTTTATCTGGATTACCAGCAGCTGGGGATGGAGGCACATGGAAGGAACCAGGGCCCCAGACCTTCAGCTTGGAGCACAAACAGGAGGTGAAGGAGCCTTTGCCCTCTGTGCTTCAGCTGACTCAGTAAATTGTGGGCTCTGTCTGTGATGCGATCTGGGACCTCACGCCAGCCTTCCCTGTCTTCACCTCTGCTCTCCCAGCTCCCACAGTAGCTCACAAATAGTTGTGTTGCCTGGGAGAAGCTGGGGAGAAGGACATAGCCTGAGCAGCTTTGGAGGAGACCACTGCCACCAACCTGAAAAAAATGAAGGTTTCTAGTGAGAACTGGTGTGTAAACAACTCACAAAGAGCCACGGGTCAGTCCAGGTCTCTGCAACAAAGATGAGTGCTGAGACTGAACTCTACATCAGTATTTCTGTTGGCAAAACCGGCCCTCTATTCCTTCATCTCTTCCACTCATTGGAGGGCTTCATTGTAAGACAGACAACCGAAATGATTTCAGTTAAAAAACCAAACAAACTTAGTTTCTGAGACTTGGATCATTCCCTTACCCCCTGCTTCATAAGCATGGCCCCACAAAGTTGAACTGGTGGATGGAAAGGGGCTGTAATCTCAGTAGGGAAGAAGGTAGGAAAGCCAAGCACCTCACACTTGCCTTGCCACAGGCTACATAGACATGACACTACACCCTCACTTAATCAAATGACATCCTTACTTTTCCTATAGCAGCCCTCATGTCCTGCCCACCTTCAAACTTCAGCAATCACAGTGAGAACCACATACCCAACAGCTTCATTCTGTGCACAGCCTTCATTTATGCTGCCAGCACCATCTGCCCCATAGAGCAAGCACTGACATTCTCCCACAAAAAAAAAAAGACCCTGTAATTAGAAACAATAATAATCTGCAGGTAAAAGGTGATGGTTTTAAAGGTTGCACAGATAACTTTAGCTCTATGGTTTCCTGCAAAATAATTGAATTTGTAATACTTTAGCATCTGTTTCAACACAGAAAACAATAATGTACTGTAAATCCCTCACTATCACGTCACAGAAGTGTTTGCAGCAGCCAGCTTCTCTAGCACTGATATCACTTGAGCTCAAGTACAAACTATGTTAGCAGGCAAGCAGATTATATTGGTCTTTGAAGCCCTCACTGCAGGACAGAAACTCTGAAAAGCATGCAGGAACAACACCATTTTATGGGCATCCTATCCAAAGGCAAACAGTTAAAAGTGTTGGGTTTTTCGCCCCCAGAGATAATAGTTAGCTCTTCAACCAGTTACATTATGGTAAGCAGTTGGGTTTTCATGGTATAGCTGCTGTTCACACCTGTCCCGTTGAAGTTTGGGATTCAGCTTCTAGCTGGTGACATTTTCTGTATTTACAACAGCAGGCGAGGTATTATGAATGCTATTTAGGCATGCTGATATTTTCATTATTAAAATACAAGAGTACAAAAAATCAGGTTTAAGTTTGATGTCTTGTCTGAGTTTGTGCACTCAGTTCCTCTCCATCATCCCCAGAGAAAGACAGAAACACCTTCAGAGTGATTCACGCCTGTCTAAAATAGACTCCTCTCATCTCAAAGATCAATTTCTTTCCACTGACAGTGAACCCCGGCATGATCCATCTAACATGATAATCCACTTTGAACAGTAAATTATTTTTGCCCCTTTGTCAGAGTTATTCCAACTCTGACACCATGGTATGGCTGGCACAACTGTTTGCCAGGCCACTCTATGAGTCAGCTTATAAAATGAATCCAGGCAAAAAAATAACTGGAAGGAGAGTTGAGGTGGTTTGTGGGTTGTTTTTTATTTTCCAGCCAGATTAGCTCCCTGACCTATTTCAGTGTGGTCCCACAAACAGTTGTGCTGGTACACCTGAGAAAGTTCTGAGGGGGATGCAGGGACTAGACAGTCACCTAGCTTTCAGGGATCCAGAAGTAGATTAAATGAGCTAGGTCTTACAGAAACCAAAGGCCAGAACTCTTGGGCTACCTGTTCTCAATAATAATAGTTTTTAAAAAATATCCTCCTGTCTGGTCAAAGGTATTTCTGACAAAGTGACAGCTGCTATTCTGCGTGTTCTTTACCCACAGGTCCCATTTGGAGTGCTTGCATGATGACTCCTGAAGCAAGGTATCATTGTACAGGTGACAAACGTCTCTCAAAAGCAAACTATTCCCTCTAGAATGAGAAAAAAAACCTGGCAGTCTCTAACACTGTTTTATAAGCAGTCACGGTTTGAAAAAAAATAAAAAGAAACCAAACCAAACAACAACCACCAAACAAAGCACCAGCAAAAGTTGTATTCCTGCTTCAGAACTAAATACCCAGGATTCTCTGCTCCCCTTCTGCCCAAGCGGAATTGCTAAACGTTCTCTTAAAACAGCTTGTGTGAAAATTCTGCTCTCTTTTCTGGAAGGTGGGGAAAAAAAACTGAGAAGACCATTGTACCTTCTTCAGACCATGGTCTACTTGACCTACTGTTAGCAACAGTCTCAATCCAAGCAAGAGACTGGACTAGAAACTTCCAGAGGCTCCTTCTAACTATATATTTTCGTGATTCTACCTTGAGGTTTCCTTATCTATCTTTCCTGAAATCAAGTTTTGACTGGCTTTCCTTTCATAGCAGTTTTCACAGATCATTTACAGCTTCAAGATCTCAGCCACCCTTTAGCATCACCTCTCCCTATTCAGGTGCCTTCTTTCACCCTGTTCTCCATCTGCAGCAGCACAAAATTAGGTGCACACCATGAATGGTCAGGAAAAGCAATAAGTAAAGCCATTACACCTGAGGTAGGACACCAGTGCAGCAACTCTCCACCCATCGTGACCAAAGGAATGTGATGAACAAGCATTTGGGGCTGGATGATTGTGTCTATATGAATGCTAAGATGCCCATATGAAGAGGTATGGTTGGGTAATGTTCAACACACCTTGGACCTTTTGAAGGAAGAAGGTGGCATTAATGTACCCAGGCCAAAATGAACCTCTCCCCAGGCTGCAGCAGGTACCACTCCCCATCCTGCTCCTTATTGCATGTGGAAAAAAAGAAAAATAAGTCAGGGAAATCAGGGTGGTTCATTATTTTCCAGCTATAGGAAAAGGGGAAACAGAGGAGAGAATTCCTCTTCTTCAGCTGCAGAGGAAGAGCAAGCCAGTCTTCTGGTGTCACAGGCAAGGCTTGTACACCCTGCATACAGGAGGAGGAATGGGCACTCTCAGTTGTCCTCTCTCTGGGCAGGAGTCCCACACTAGAAATAAGAGGACCTATGTGGTAGCTGGGTATTTGTCCCACAAGAGGTCTCTGCCCTAGATAATGTCAAGCATTTGTCTATTAACCAGGAACACAGCACTCAAGAAAATATCATCCAAGTCAATTTGTTCCTCTGTTCCTAAGGAACCCAGAGACATCCATACACAGCAGTTCAGCTTCTTCTACCCATCCCCTGCTTCTCATCCTGCCCCTTCCAAGCCACCAGGCTAGGCCAGGGCTCCCATGCAATGTGGTAACTTTTGTGCACTACACCCAGATAACTTCTCAACATCCAAGCCCTTCCTCTAGGCTCAAGTGCGTATAGTACTACAAATTTATTTATATTTTTTTTTTGGCTGGCAAAGTAAAAATAAGCACACACACACACCCCCACACCAAAAAAAAAAAAAAAAAAAAAAAAAAAAAAAAAAAAAAAATGGGGAAATTGCAAAACCCCCTGCCCTTTTTTTTGCTCAGGCACAACTTCAAACACTGCTGTAATCGTCTAGAAATCAAACAAGTGGTTGATAGCGCCAATTAACACCTTCCAGCATAACAATACCTTCATCTCATCTCTCCCCATTCTCTCAACAGCTTAACATATTGACACCCTGACTGACTCCTCTCCCAGACAGCAAACAGTATTATGGAGGTGAGTGAGGAATTAAGACGTATACAGCACCCTAGCAAGAGAACAGAGGCAGCACAAAGTATTAACAAGGATAAATTCTTATATTACAACAAACAAAAAAATAGGACTTGAGACTGCCAAGAAGGTGAAACTAGTCTAGAGAACTATTTTTTACTCAGACTCAAACCACTTTTTGTTAATAGCTATAAGCTGAGTAGGTTTTCCAGACTGACCTTTCACAGAAGAATACAGTGAGTGCCTTCTTTGCACAGGGGGGGGAAAAAAAGCCATATAAGCAATTGACTTGAAATGGGAGATTTTAAAAAACATCCTCAATTTGCTTCAGAATCAAGCAGCAATAAAGGACAAGCAAGTTCTTATGCTTAAATTACCTCTTTAAGCTTCTCGTGTAAATGTAAATTTGCAAGCAACAGTCTTGCAGGATTACAGGAGCACTTAAGACTGTTCCTAGCCCTCTGTAGATTGGGTACCAGACAGAGCAGCAGTCACAGAATCATAGAACAGGAGGATCTCTGGAGATAACCGAGTCCAACCCTCCTGCCAGAGCAGGATCATCCAGGGCAGGCCACACAGGAAGGGATCCAGGCGGATCTGGAAAGAAGGCAACTCCACAACCTCTCTGGGCAGCTCTAGTGAACAAACAGGGGATATCCCAAAGAGAAAATTTTGGTTTCAGAGGAGACACTGCTTTCTACAACCACAGCATAAATCTGGAATACAACATCTTGAACACACTGGACTTGCTCCAGATTTACGCCACCAGACTGAATACAGCATTATGCCTGACAGGGAGAGGAAAGGGGCAAAGGCTTCTATTTTATACAATACACTGTTTTATTGAAGTAAAAGAACTGTGGATGCAAGGTCCCCGGGAATAAAGCAAAGATGTTTACGGACAGGCAGCATCTATTAGACCAGCAGCTACAAACAGAAAAAGTTAACAGCTTCTAGATTCAGAGCTGGCTTGGGTTTTTTTGTTGAGTTGTGGGATTTTTGTTTGCCTGGGTGGTTGTTTTGTTTGGGTTTTTTTTGTTTTGTTTTGTTTTTGTGTGTGTGTTTTTTTGTGGTGGGCTTCTGTTTTGGTTTTGGGCGCTTTTTTGGTTTGTTTTTGTGGTTGGTTTGTTTGGGGTTCTTTTCTGTTGTGTTTTTGTGTGGTTTGTTTGGCTTGATTTGGTTTGTTTGTTTTTCCTCTAAGAACTCGTGTTACCATTTAAAACAATTAAAACCAAAAAATTATCCTTGCCTGAAAAGAAGGCTAATTACCCTCCATGGTGACAATGCCCATCTACCTTGAAGAATCAGCTGGAGGGGGAGCTGCAGCTTGGGCACATTCCCAACAGGGAGAAGCCTCAGGCTTTGCTCCTCACCAGAGCCAGGGAAAGAGCTGCTGGGAAAGGAGCAGTAATCCCAAACCGGCTAAACCAGGCCTCCTTCCACCACAGCCCAAGGGCCTTTGCCTCCAACATTGAAATGCTAATCTGACTTTGTAAACCCATAAACAAAAACAAAGAGGAGGACACAAGAGGTAAAAAAACCTCCCTGAACTCCATCCCCAAACTGAATCTCTGGCATTCAGGCTCTGCCCTAGAGAGCATGATTTTACCCACAGGAGTGGGTCCGGCAAGCTGCGGGTATCAGAATTGCTGGCAGGCAGCATCTTTATGGTCAGATGCATTTAAATAGCCACTTTCACCATACACACAATATCTTTTCTTTCAGAAATCTCCCCAGAAAATAGCTTTTTACTGCAACAACAGGCCAGGCACAGACCTGCAAGCCTTACTTATTGCCTTTTTACAACAGGACACCATTAAATATTAATAAAACTGAAACTTAACTACTTAACTGGCTTCTGCAGCTGGGCTCAAGCTTGACCCTGCATTGTACTGAACGCACTTTCCCCACCCTTTCCAAATTAAATCCTCTGATTGCCCATTCGCTTTCAAAATGGGGGCAGCACCTTCCCGGAGACCCTGGCTAAGAGTCAGAGCTGGGTACCATGGCATTGGGTCTACCACAGGAGTGTGTGGGACATGTAGTTAAGACAGCAAAGGTCAGCTGGTGGTGAGAACAGCTCTGATGGCTTCTCTTGGAAGCAAAGATGCTAAATCTCAGGGATCAACAGGGACACATGATCCCAAGGCTTGCTGGCCTTTCCTTCTCTCTGCTTACTCTGCTCTTCTTTCAAACCCTGTCAGCAAACCCACATCTGTAGAGAGTCAACATGGGGTGTCATTTCTCACCAGCAAACGATCAGCAGCACCACAAACATCTAACTACCCTGAAAGCTGCCCTTTTGTTTTCCATCCTTCCTGATTTCTTCTGTCTCCTGACCCTTTTTTTTTTGCAGGCGTTTCAGGCTGCCTATCATGTGAAAACCCAATTTTAAAAAAGCAGTGGCTCAGATATTTGTCCCTCTGCTGAGAATCGGCTGACTCCAAGGGCACTGCTGTTACCACCAGACTTCAGAGGAGGACAGATCCAGCACTATGGCCCACAGGTAAGGGAAAGCCATTCAGCATGCCACAACAGAGCAGCAGCAATTCCTTATTGGGATAGCTGAAGCCACCCGTGGTTAACTTAGACCAGAAGGTCCAAGGACTCTTCTCTGCCAAGTTTAATCTTAGATGACAGTGAAATGTGCTTAATTTGACAGTTTGATTTTAACATGTATGGGCAAAGTCTAGAAGGAGGCGGCAACAGGAGCAAGGGAGCAGAGTTGCATTATTCCAAGGTAGCTTTCTTGTTGCCTCAACCTAGTGCTCAGTAATAAAAATTTATTT
>JAOEGS010020517.1:57018-71108 GCA_025447755.1 Corythornis vintsioides
TTAAAAAAAAAAATATATATATACACACTGCCTTTTCATCCTAGCAGTGAAATAAGCAAACACAAGAGTGTCTTCAACATTGTAACAATGTTTTCAGGTTATAAAAATCAGTCTTTTGCTAAAACTGTCAAACTCTTTGCCACACTTTTGGCATTACAGAAACTGAAAGCTTGGGAGCTGGATTGGAGCTGGAAAACACCAGGCTGGAAAACAGTGAAACTTTCTCCTTATTACTCTTTTCACATTCTTTTTTAGAACTCTATAATAAAGGGAAGTTATGACATTCGTAGGATTCCCATGTCCTCCTCAAATTATAGCAGCTACTCTTGTATTCCTGCAAGCCTGTGGAAAATGCAGTTCTTCAAGCAGCCACTGAGGCTGTAGAGAGAAATAGGTGGTCAACACATTTAATTAGTGGAATGCTCTCAAATGCATGGAGAGGTCCTGGCTTATTTGGGGCTGTGGAAGAATTCTGTGGCTCTGTGAAAAACACTTTTATGGTATAGAAGAACATCTGTTCTCCTCTTGTCTGCTTTTCCTGAACTGTGAAGTACATCTTCACCAGTACTTTACTCTTCATGAGATGACACAAAGCCATTGGCTGGTTTACAACACACCAACTTCCATGAGTCCAGTGCATTCTCCAGGCTATCTGGGGACAAGATTTCTTTTGGTGGAGTGTTGCCAGACACTGATCATCTACAAGGTAGACCAAACACCAACTACACTTGGAGGGTATAACAGTGTGGCTTCTCTCCTTGCTCTTGATAAGAAAGGACCACCTTGGCAGTCCACTACTAGGCACTTTGCAACCATCACCCCCTTCTGTTCACAGTCCCAACATTGGGGAAGCTGCCCTCTCCATTTCACACAAGTGCACCCCAGGCATGCAGGGCAGTGAAGGGTTAATTTAATTAGTTCTGTGTGTGCTCAAAGAATTACAGGCAACTTCATTTAATTATTAAGTAGCCAATCAGGTAATCTCTGTATCTGATTAGCACACTAATGAAATAATGTCTTCCAGTTCAAAGCTGTCATTCCAATCAGGAGACAGCCCTTCAGCTAGAAGGAAAAGCTGGGCAGGTTTTCATGGACTCAGGGCTTTGGATTTTGGAGAGGGGACAGGAACAGGGATTGGAAACCTTTCCACCTTCCCCCTTGTCATCTCTGCCTCCACACGGAACAGTGCATCTTCCCTTTCCAGATGGGAGAGCACATTGGCTCCAGAGAGGCTCCCAAATGCTTCAGGCAAGCGCCCTGTGTCACCACCACCTTGTGTCCCTTCTCTTCCACTCCCAGATGCCCAGGAAGACTCCGGTCAGCCGGAGCCTGGAGAGTGCCAGGCTGTTAGTGCATCGTCTAGGCACTGCCAACTGAGAGATCTGCTAAATATGTGGGGCATGACTCTGCTATGGTCCACATGGGAGGGGAGTCATACAGCAAAGCCATTATAGCACTCGGAGGAAGCCAGGAACACTCCTCCCTCCCCCACACTGTGCTCTGCTCCTGTGTCATATGCAGTTATTTCCAGCCTGGGGAAAAGTGCAAGGCGGCAGCTGTCACACGAGGCAAGGACTTGCCCCTTTTAAACAGGGATTTCAGGACTAAATGACCCATTACAATTAACACAGCTGCAAGAACTGGGACACTTCCACACAGCCCAAGAGAGGCTTTGGGAGTGGAGGAGGAAAGGAGGAGACAAGCAGAAGGTTAGGATCATACTTCCAAGACCTGGTGTGGAGTCTCCCACCCCTCTGCTTTTTAAGTATTAACTCAGCTGTCCTCTTACAACTGCCACTGCTCAGCCTAAGCCCAGCAAGGCAGCCGAACGGGGTGTGCAGCTCAGCCCGAGGCTGCCTCATCGCCTCCCCCAGCCGTTCTTTACTCAAACGGCTGCTTCTGCTCAGACCCATCTTAGAAACCCATAGAGCAGCACTGGCCACTCGACTCCACAACGGCAGCACAGCTGCTGCTTTCTGCATGGCTGTGCATGTGCTAACTTGTCACTAGCTAGCCCAGGTTTATCAGAGGAGCTGCAGCAGGATGTGGTTCAGCACAACCGAACCGTGCCAGCGTTTATCCGAGGAGCCCCACAGATGTTGCTGTCCAAGCTCAAGCCTGTGCTGCTGCATCTGTTCTTCTGCGAGTCCTCTCCTGCCGGTCTGAATGTTAACTCCAGCCTGTGCTGCTGCATCTGTTCTTCTGCGAGTCCTCTCCTGCCGGTCTGAATGCTAACTCCACTCCAACTGCTGCAGCTGCCCACGTGCCTTGGCCTTTCTGAGCCCTACATCACCTTCCTGGCAAGGCTTCCACTCTCCCGGTGCGTTTCCCAGGAAAAGAGCAGAGCCTCCAGGACGCTCAGACCAAACAGCACGAGTTGTGTTTAAGTCACCACGCTGAAAACAGAGAGAATCCCAGGAGGAAGCAGAAAAACTGCGGGCAGTCCCCAGCTGGCCAGCCAGCCAGCTGGCTTGCTATGTGAACGTTTCAGTGCTGACGCTTTTTGTTGACCCTCTTTTTCCCCCCAGCATGTCCCACAAACAAGAAACAGTGCTGCTGAGGGAAGACATATCTCACTCTCTTTGCTGACTACAGCCATTCCAAATGAAGGAAACTGGTTAGATCAAGAAATTCAGGCTTGGACAGCACAATGAAGCATCCCCTAATAATCAATCCCTTCACAGCAGCCTTCCTGCCAACTGGCTACAGACTAGGCAATGATTATGAATTGTAGTTACGCCTCCAAGGGAAATCAACACAATATCATACCATGTTCATCCTTTATTTCTGAAACTAGTCCCACTTACAAACAAAACCAAGGCTTTCTAACTGCCTGTCCTGAAAGGTTCAGCCCTGAAATCCAAAGCTGGAATCATCCCATCTTGTGTTTCACTAGTAACCAAAAGAAGAAACAAATAAAACAAAAACAAAACAAAAAGTGATAAAACTGTCATTAAAATTAGGAGAAAATGATAAAAATGCCAAGGGACTGAGTTTATTGCCTAGCAAGACACTGTTTACTGTCACTCCCATTATTTCTGGCATCCTGCTACCTCAGGAAGCACACACAGGAGAACCTGCCATGGCAGAGCTACCCCAACACTTATTAACCAGCACAGATGCAACTCGAGCCTGACTTCAGCAAAGGCGACTGCAGTGGCCACCTGGGGACCCACATTCCTTGACGGCTCTGCACATTCCAGCCCCCTCATCCTCCAGCCCTGAAACCAGGTCAGGGAGGCACAGCATGACCTGATCTCCACCTCTGATAGCACCAAGCCCTGTCCCATCCCCTCCTGCCAACCTTGCCACATTCGGGCCGCGTGTGCCGCTGCCTCCCACCCCTCTGCTGAGAAGCCAAAGCAAGGACACAGATACCCACCCACACATGTGAAGGGACTCCCTTGCAATGCCACAGCTATTTGTGGATCACCCAGCATCCAAAACTTCCCAAAATGAGAAAGTCCGGGCGTTTGGCAGGTCAGACACTTACAGTGAGTAGTTTGTTCCGCCAAGGGGCTCGTAACACCCTCCCAAATTACACATTGCCCTTTACCAGGATGCCACAGCAGCTGGAATTGGCTCCCTTCTCACATTCCTTAATAAGCACTTCCATCAGAGAGCAGGGTGGATGCTGGGCATCAGCTGCAGTTAATCATAACCAAGAGCTGGGCTCCCTTTCCCCATGCTCCACAGCACTATCTGCGGACTAAGAATATCCAGCACCACCCACCCTGCTGGGGCAGGGGGAGTCAAGTCGTCCGAGCTCCCAGGCATTACAGGTCTCTCTGTTACAGGAGACTTTCACTCTGCCTCCCTCAAGCAGCAGCCTTCAGCAGGGCCCCTCAATAGCTGGTTGAGATCCTACAGATCATGGAAAGATAATCCATTGCACTACTAATGCACCACTGCAGCTGTCCATGGAGAAAATCCCCTTTCGACCAAAAAAACCAACAAAAAACCACCCAAATAAAAAAACAACCCACAAGCCCTCAAGCCCTTTGATCCTCTCCAACACACTTAAGAGCAAAATAATCTTCTGTGCCTCAGCACCTTGTATTGGGCTGAAAGAAAGGAAATTGAAACTGCTATTCCCTGTTTATTCTACATGGCTGCCCTGTCCCACAAGGCAAGTTGCTCCAGCCTCTTCAGCACATGCAAGCAAATCCTGATCAATATCTGCATTGCTGGGTAAGTGACCAGAGCCTAAGGGAAACTTTTTGGGAGAAAATAGTTAGGGTTCTTTTTTTAAAAAAAAAAACAACCAACAAACAGAACCTGGATTTTTAAGAAAGTAATAAAATTTTGCATCATTTGGTTTTGTTAAAGACAGTCAGCTACAGTGAAGTTTAACTTATTTCAACTGCATGTTTTGGAAGGAATAATTTAAAGGATCACCATCAACTTCAATTTAAACTTTTTCTAACCAGAATGTGAACATGAAGATAAAAGAAATAGTGCAAGCTTTGCTACAGTCCCCAAAGCAACCCTCAAAACCCTTTTACAGAGGCTGATAAGGGTTCTTCCCCAGGTGCCCCCCTTGCTGTGTGACCTCTTGTTACCTGTGCAGTCTCACTCCACCTGCTACCCAGGGCTGCAGTGTGATAAGCATTTCTTTCAGCAGAAGGGTCAGCTATAAAAAGCCCTTCCCCTCCCCTCTGCCTGTTTCCATTCCCATGCCACTGCTTCAGTCATGCTGGTACAACCCTTTTGTGGGGCTGTGGAGGGAGCTGGCTGGGCCAACTGCTCCTGGTTAGATGGAGCTTACTTTAAAAAGAGTTGTGGTTTTTAATCTGGGTGAGCAGTTTTACTGCCATCTGTGATGAGTGGCAGGAGCTGCCATGGGAAGGTAGCTTGAAAATTGATGTCCTCAGCTTCCACCAGACACTGCTTATGTGTCCAGGCTAACAACACAGGAAAAATGGCCAACACTCCAGTGAAGAATATAAAAATAAGTCACGTCTCTAACGCCCTGAAATCCTGTCAGTTTCAGAGGTACTTAGGACTGCACTTTATACAAAGGTTTATAGAAAACTCATTTAAAAATACCAGTGAAGTATTACTCCTTGTGCACATTTCTCCTATTACTAAGTTTTGAATTCTTGGACGACTCAACCAAAGCCAACTGGAGTGCTGGAGTCTTGGACATGGAGTTTCTATAGAGAATGCTCACCAAGTTTGTCCCCTGTGATCATCCCAAACATGTTTACATGTGACCTGGAAGTTGCAAGAGACGAGACACAAACTTTGTGGGAGGAGAATGCAGAAAAGAGAAGGAAAGACAAACACTAAGAAATGTCAAATACTGGGACTTGAAGGGCTGCCACTCTTCATGTTCAAACTGAGAACCCTTCTGAAACCAGGACTCACTTTTACTTGCAAGTACAATGTAGTTTGTATTTGAAAATGCATTTTATTTTTACAGAGTGCTCTTCATGTTACTTATTTAAGGGTCAGGAAGCAACTTATTTGCTGGGCCAGTAAGGGTTAGGCCTAAGTAAGTTCTTAAAATAAATACCACAGGAAAGCAAGGAAGGAGTCTTCCTTGCAGTCTTGGGGTTTGGTTTGGTTTTGTTGTAGTTTTTATTTTGATGTTTGTTTTTTTCCCCATATTTTTCATCATTTGAACCTTTCCAGCACACCAGAAGAGGGAGCCTTTGACTCCTCTCCCACGATCATCATTTGTTTTATATTAGCAACAATGACAAGCTCTATTAAGAGTCAAGCTCTTTAAGTGAACTCTCGCCCTTTGCCTCCTAAAACAAACAAAAAATCTGAGCAAGAATGAAAAAACCAACCACAACCCTCTTTGCTTTGTGTTATGGATATATAAATATTTTTGCTGCCACACAACTCCCTGTGTACAGGGCTCACCAGAAACGAGAAAACTAACTCAGCCTTCCAACCCTTTGGCCATTGCAAAGCTCCAGCCCCTTTATAGCAGGCTTATCTGGAGAGAAAGAACTAGAGAATTAACAGCAAGGAGGAAAAAGACCAGAGCTCCTTTTATATCACCAGCCCCAAACAAGAACCAAATTAAGTCTAGAGTTTCAAGAGCCACAACGGATTGACCCAACAGCTTGTGACTAAAGCACTAGGTCCCAGTCCCACCACAGCACTACAACCCCCACTGAAGGCCCAGCCAGGACCCAGCCAGCAGCTGGACTGATGCTAAAGAAGGGGCAGACCACAGAGTCAGAAGTACAACCAGAGCAAGTGCTTAAAAGAGAGTAAGATCCTCCTTCTAGTTGCCAGCAGCTCCAGAAACCAAAGCTTTGGGTTTCACTGCTCCCCCAGCAGCACGTGTGCCCACCCTCCTTCCCACCGAGTTGAATGCCAGTTTGACCACACTGATGTAAAAACCAACCAAGACACCACCACCACCACCACCCTGTTGCTGAACTAAGCCACGTGAATATAGGGGAGCTGTATTCACAGTGTAAATACATCTAGAGTGAAAAGCTTGCACTACTTAGATCAGTCCCAAAACTATGTTATACTGGTGGCCTGGCCTGAAGCAGAGGTGACCTAAAGACCATTATGCCCCTCATGTTTTAAATAATTCCATACTAACTTGACATGCTGCCTTCCCCAGCCAGCCCTCAGTAGTCCTGCCACGGACGATACCAGCAATTGTGGTATTTTTTTCAGTGGAGAGATGACTTTTTTTTAGTCAGGCATTTACATGACATAAAGAGTTTGTTAAGAAGTTGACCCAGCTATGAAAGAAGTTGCCACGCTGGGCTGCAAGGCCACCTTGGATCAAAGCAAAGACCTTGACTGCCACCAACCCATAGTGTCAAGTTATTCCCCTGTCTTCAGTAAAAGCAGACTTCAAATCCCCCCAAAAAGCAGTGTTCTGGCAGTAAGCAAACCACACTAGGACCACTTTCCCCATCAGCTGTTTTCTGTGTCTCGCACAAAAGGCTGCAAACCCCTCCTAATTGCAGGAGCCCTCCACCTAACAGACCCTGCTCTCTGGACCCTCCTCCCCAGGAACTGGGAGAGAACCGGGGCACAATAGGAAGGAGAGCGGCTAAAGGGAATAGATCTGTTAAATTAACACATTTTCTGTCAACCAAATCAGCTGCCCCTAGTGCTATTGTTGGTGAAACAATGGAGACCCCAGGAATGGGCACCCATTAAAAGGAACAAGCCTGCTGAAAGGATACACTCTGAGGCACAGCCTTGTGTGTTTAACAGGATTCTCTACTGTAAGGAAGGAGGAATCACTAGGCTGCATTGTTCCCACCACCACAGCAGATGCTGTTGCTTCTGGTAACGAGGAGGGGGGGGGAAAAAAAACCCCTAAAAATAATCATACCTACCTACAATAAGGTTTACACGATAAACTTTTAATTCTGAAACTTTTAACTCCCTGGCTGTTGTCATTTCTGCCTACAGCCCTTTTCTTGAGGAGATTTTTCCCTGAAAGAAGTCTATGAAAGCATCCATTGCCATTACAAAAGTTAATTCTTCGCCCTTCATGCAGGCACTTAACAGATGCCAGGGGCAGAATGGCACAGCTATGCCGGCATTATTCGAGGGGAGAGAAAGACCACAGTTAAGCAGGTCTACATATAAAGCTGCAACACTTTTAACGGTGTTGCTTTTAGCTGGTCTGGTTACAGCGAATTCCAAAATGAGCAAACTTTTGAGGCCCGATTTAGATGCGCTATGCAGAGGTTTTACATCAGCAGTAGTCGAGGCTTTGTAAACAAAACAAACTGCAAAGTCATTTTTAAGCTGCTACACAAAGAGCGTTTTACTTTTTTTTTTCTGCTAGCGGGGAAGGACTTGCACTAGATTATCTTTAATTGTTTTTTAAACAAGTTCAGTTAAAACCATTACATTTGTGGCTGCACAAACATGTCAGCTAACACCAGACATGATTGTGGGTCGGCTGCACTAGCAGAAGAGCCAATTGCCTAACACCACAAAGTTTGCAATACCAACCACCATGTGCTCCATCCAAATCTCCAAAATTCTTCTCACATTCCTCTTTCTCTTCTGCCTTCGACTGCTGCCG
The DNA here is from genome assembly GCA_025447755.1 of Corythornis vintsioides. NCBI lineage: Eukaryota > Metazoa > Chordata > Aves > Coraciiformes > Alcedinidae > Corythornis > Corythornis vintsioides. The sequence continues at coordinate 65,048 of JAOEGS010020517.1, forward strand.
TCGTCCCCCAGCTCCCCTGTCACCTAACTCAGATCCATTCAAAATGTTGCTGTCAAAATAACCTTCCTCACCCATTGTTCAGACACCCTTCGGCTGTGTGCAGTCACTTCTTGTTTCTTTTCATAGGCTTAAGATAATGTTTTAACTCACGTATCAGCCTCCTGAACTACCTATTCCTTCTTTTTGTATCCAATTATACTAGGGTCCTATTATATAAAATGTAAACAGTTTAAAATCTACAGTTAGGAAAGATGTGACTTGCATTTGAAATGGTAACTGATATAAATGCTTTCCAATTTGCAGACCACTTGAAACAACAGCTCCAAGAAGTATCTCTCTGCCTCCCCCTCCATTAATCTCAATGAACTCTAGAGCCCAATACTGACATGCAGAGTGATAATGATTCTATTATGAACAGAATAACTTAGGCAGCAAAAGCAAAGACCAGCAAAGAACTGCTGGAATAGACACAAGGAGAGGGATGGGGCCCTGCTGAAGCAACAGTAAGACAGGTAGAAAGAACAATAAAAGTAATACTAACCCTCCATTGCTTTCTTGGTTTTTAAACCTGATTTTCAAACAACAAACATTCAGCCTGCATCCTATGCTCTGATGAGGCTGATGCTGCTCAGGGGAAGCAGATCCCCTGTGAAGTAACTGTGCTATATCACCAGAATTCATAAACTGGTCCATAAATGAGTCTCTCTGCACAATAGGGGTTGTCAATTTTCAGTATGTTTGAAGCCCATCATTTTTTTCAACCCCATGTACTCACCACACAGCACCTCTCCGTGCACTGCCAATTACTCTACCTTTCCTCAGATAACTTGCTTTTTACAAAAGCATTGTGCTTTGCACAGAAGTGAAATCTTCATGAGCTGATCTATTGTTTACTCATTTCAGACAGTGCACATTCCCTTCCACTTGAACATTGCTCACCACCACCAATGGGCAAACAGCAAGAGGGACTGAACTATTCTACTAACAAGGAGCTGAAACTAGCACAGCCTTACCTTCTATGAGGAGAGTTGACCTTCATAAATTCACTGATAGTTTGGTCAGCTTGCTGCATCTCTGTGTCACAGTGATCTTAATTAGATTCTAAATCCTCTGATCAGAGACTACCTGGTCATCTCAGCTATCATATAATGTGACAAGGTATCAGTAGCTGCTGAACATGCTACTGCAATGCAAATAATAATGCAGTACCAGACCAGAATGGCTATGGAGGGGTGAAGGCTTAGCACTCAGTATTGTACCACACTGCCTGTGCAATTAACTCTACACAAACCACTGACAGAACAAGCAGGTTGTGCCATTTTGGTGTCACAGATCACATGGGACCCACAGAGGACACAGAGCAGTAGGCTCCACAGAGGAATTTTACCAGGTCCTAACATCACAGGACAGTGGATGTTCAAAACAAAGTTGGCCACCATGTCCTCGCTAGGAAAAAAATACATTTTTCAAATTATTAAAATTCTAACACTTCTGGAGTTTAACACATGAAAAAAAAATTGCTTTAAAGCTTTACCTGGTTTGCACAAATAGAACACCACCCTGTTCTTTGCTCTCTCCTTCACACAGCCACAGCACAGCTCTCCCTCTCTCCACACTCCCACACTCCTGGGAGCAGTAGCAGCCGCTGGCTTGTAACGACCACATAATATTCCCTACAGAAAGAGCCTGTTCAAGAACTGACATGGCAGATACCACATTACAGGAGGAGAAAGGTGGGAAAGAGCAGTAGTGCCCTGTCTGTGGGTGGGAGGAACATATCTGAAGGTAGAGCCAGAGCCCAAAGTGCTAGGAAGGGGAAAGAGGCAAGGAAAAGCATCTTTAAGCTGCAGTGAAGTTAACAGCAGAGGCAATTTGCCCAAAGGCGCTTTTAAAAACCACAGGAAAAGATTTATGTTTTCGCTGTGTGATGTCGCTTTCCCCCCTTCTCTAAATAAACTAACTTCACAACAATGTTTTGACTATTTTCAAGCACGTTCTGAAAAGTCACCTCCCCTCGACCTACCCGGGCAGAAGTTCCTAAATGTTTTAGTCGGCAGCTCCTGGGAGCACATGCCAAATAGCTGGGTGGCCACGCCACGCTGGCTTCTGTCCAGTGTTTTCAAGTTGTGCTGAAATACAGTTAAAAACGTTAAATATTCTCCTAACATTTTCAATGCCAACGATCCCTACAGCTGCCAGGAGGATATTTCGGTTGCAGAGGGGAGGGCATACAGCCAGGAGACACTTTGTCACCAGAGGTGTCCTACATTACAGTCTGGTCTTGAAGAGGGAAACAAATCACTCCCTATCATCGCCTGCACCGACTTGACCGTGGAAAGCATCCTTTCTGTTTACCCAGGCAAGACCTACCAAAAAAATTGACCAAAAGACCTTCTCCTGCTGGAGTACTGTTAGGAGTACGAAAGGACAAACCCACTCAATGTAGGTTTTACAAACTGCTGAGAACAAAGCCACAGCAACCAAACCAACACAACTAAAAGCCCACTTCTGAAGTGGCACGAAAAGTTTTGTACAGCAGATGGCTGACAAGGCAGCCATTTGAAAGGGGATGAGGAAAAACAGAACAAAACAAAAAAAAAAAACCCCAAAACACCACAGAAGGCAGAAGTCCTCTCTGCCATCCTCAGTTCCACGTGAAAACACGGTGTGAAGCTGAACACGTCCTGGAGCACCCGCTCCTGGCCCACTGAACTTTTGACCTGCTGGAAGTGCCTGAACCCCTCCCGAGTCCATCGCCGGGTGATGCTGCGATGGAGATTTGAAAAGAGGAGCCCTGCGCCTCATCAGGCGCCTGCATCTGCTGGAGCCAGCATGGGGGCTGGCTGTGCCCACCCCCTCCCTGAACAATGCCCAGGGCCCGGCCTGATGGATGCGCTGCTTTGCTTTCGCTCTGGATACCCCCTCCCCGGTGTCTCTGGCCATGCACTGGTCCAGCAATGAGAACAAAACATCCGCTTCCCAGATTTCTGACATCCAGCTGATCATGGCAGTGCTGCGTCTGGAAGCTTGACTTTCTTTTGGGCCAGTAAGTAGAGGGGAAAAAGGTTTGCTGCTTTTTTTTTTTTCTCCTTTTTAAAGAGAGCTACTTGCTGCCTCCCTGTGCTAAAGCCCCCAAACTTCTCAAATACCATCAGCGAATCTGCTCGGCACAGGAGGGATGGGTCCAGATGGCCCATCATTACAGCTAGCTATAGGCAGACCCACCAGAAAAAAAACAATTAAATCAGTGAGTGAGGGGAGAAAAAAAACAAAGATAACTACAGCTTTACAAAAAAAAAAAACCAAACAAAAAAAAAACAAAAAACCAAACAAAAAAAAACCCAAACCCAACCAAAACAAACCCAAGAAACAAACAAAACTAAAAAAACCACCCCAAAACACATAAGAACCCAACCCGACAGCAACAAAACACATCACCACCACTACAACAACAAAAAGCCCCAAACCCACAACTCCTCTATGAAAATCATCTTTGGAAGATGAGGTTTTATCAGGTTTGGGGGCTGCAGAGATCACAGCAGTGAAACCTTAACCTCACCGCCTGCTAAAATCAGTAGGGAGAAAGCAGGGGATAATTATTACAAGCAGAATTACTATGTTTAAAACTTTCAGATTTTGTGACAATATTGTAAGAGAGTTTAGCACAAAACTCCCCGCTGAAGATAAGCTAGTATCAAAGCAAGCAAAAAAAAAGTGCTACACATTAACAAAACCACAAAACCAATAAAAACAACCCCCCCACTCACTCACACATGAAAAAAAAATCCACGAAAAAAAACCCCATACACACACACAAGCTGCACCACGCCACCACCAACCAGCATTTCACTTGAGAGGATCTCAATCAACACTCCCAGGTAGAAGAGAATCTTCTCCCAAGAAGAGCTGACTGCATCCAGAGTAAAGCCATCCCTTAGAGATACAGGGCAGTCAAACATTTGCTGGAACCCTCAGAGCCGGAGATCTCCATTTCTGCTTCCATACACAGGACAAGGGGTTTGCTCAAAACACCTGTTTCCCCACATCCAAAAGCTCTGAGGAACGCACCCCTGGGTTACCCATGAGGCCCAGTAACTTCTGAGGGAAGAGGCAGTAACTTCTCAAACAGCTCCCAGTCGGTCACAAGCACAGCTCCCCACGACAGCCAAAGCTAAAGCAAGAAAATGGCATTTGTAGACTAACACAGTTTCAGTTTTTGATGACTGGCTTGTATTTTATCTTCCCCTAATATCTGCCTCAGGTCCTAGCATTTTCCCAACCTCCTACAAGAACAAGACACCTCTGTTTTATTCAGACACCCCTGAATCTCAAAGCCCATCGGAGAGGCAACAGTGAGTTGGCCAAAATGGGCACGAGCATTCTCAGGTCTAAAATCAAGGTTTCACGACTTCTTCATGCAGCCAAACAAAGTACAAACGAAAAATCACAGAGGTACTCTCACAAAAACATCTACGTCCCTCAGCTGGCCATCGTTCTCACGCCATGAGCTGTTTGGTGAGCTCTTTGTGCAAAGCCTGGTTCCCAGATAGCCCTGAAACCAGTGATGAGACTGGAACACCATGCCTGGCAAGGGGTTACAAGATGAAAAGCTTCAAAGAAAAGGAAGTTTTGAAACCACCTGCACTGGGATGCTCACACCATGCCAGAGAAGGAGGTTTACTCTGCGTGCCTGAAGACATCAGGCTCTGACGGCTGCATCCATCCTCTCTGAACTGAGATTTCCACTGCCCCTCAGACAAACACCATCCTTTATAACCCAAATGCTGGAGGCCATCCACACACACAGAGGTTTTTGGTGAGATTTTCAGTGGGCTGATACTGCTCTGCAACATCCTCATGCAGTCCTCGTGCCAGGCATCACCCCAAAAAAACAAGTTCGTTTGTTCCAAGTGATGTTAACTCCCCCACCCTAAGCGTGCTCTGGGAACCAAAGGGGAGCCCACATTTACTTCATTTGTGAAGCAAGCCAGATGCTAATTGCCTCCAAAGGTGAAAGGCTAGTGCCTTGGCCCTTTTATCATTGTAAATTCAGGTTCCTTCAAGACTTTGCGCTGCTGGGCCCAGAGAGCCTCCCCCTTTAATGGTCTGGCATCAATAGGAGGGGGAGGGGAGTTCCCTTTCGCAAGAAGTTGCATCATTGAGAGACCTTATCCCCTTTCAAGATTTCGCACCGCATAAGGGATTCCCCCTCTTCAGAAATTCACATCCTGCTGGAGGAGTTTCGCTCTTTAGGGCTTCGCGCATCCCATTGAACTTTTAAGCATCTTTGGAATTCGTATTCACGGAGCAATTACTGTCTTTAAAAAACACACGCCACCGCGTTATTCACCCTGTTTATTGCCAACGCGCTGGCAAGAATAGCTTTTCACAGCAAGCACAAAAGATTTCCTACCAGGACACACTTTGTTTGTAACATTTGTAGCCAGAGCACAAAATATTTACGGAACATTAGCCACGCACGGGAAAATAAGAATTCAAAAAAAACAAACCAACGGCCAAACAAACAAACGAACGCCAAAACAAAAAGGCGCAAGAAATTTACAGAGAAGCGGGTAGAGAGGTACGACACCCAAGAGTTTTCCCCACGCGGGGGACGGCCGCGGCAGGGAAGGCACCGCCGCTGCCCCGCAGCCTCCGCGGAGCAGCACAATGAGCGGCGCGGTGCCCGCGGGGCAGCCCGGCTCCGCCGGCGCGTGCTGGGATGCGGGAGAAACGGCTGCACGGGGTCGACCCGCAGAGCCGTTCACCCCGGCAACGGCCAGGTGGGGACCTCCTTCCCCCTCCCCCCAACAAAAGGGACCAACTTGGGCACAAGCTGAACGGTTCGGGGACCTCCCCCCCCCCCCCCCCCCCACGCCCTCCCCGTCCCTCCCAGCCCCCCCCAGTCCCTCCACCCCCTCCCCCACTCCCTCCCAGCCCCTCCCAGTGCCTCCCAGTGCCTCCCAGTGCCTCCCAGTCCTCTCCCAGTCCCCCCCCCCACCCCCCCCCCTCCCCCCCCCACCCCCCCCCCCCCCCCCCCCCCCCCCCCCCACCCCCCCCC
>JAOEGS010020518.1:0-23163 GCA_025447755.1 Corythornis vintsioides
TTTATAAAAAATCAACCAACCAACCACAAACAAACCACATCATATACAAAGAGATGGACTTCATAGTGGGCAATCTTGCTCGCTAGTAAGAACTTTTGGTTTGCGTTTTTTTGCCATTCCATCTAAAGCCTTCTGATGCCGATGCTGCTCTCCGCAACAGAAGTAGTAGTGAAAATACCTAGAAGCTGAGCTGTAGTGGTTTTGCTGATGGGCCCGGTGGCCACATGCTGTAGTTCAATTTATTCACCTTTAGATGGCATTACCTCCTTGAACATTTTAAGTTTAAATTTCTCTAAGGTGTGAGATGAGGGAACACAGCAATAACTTCTCACCTGATATTTTGTAAGGGAAACGCAGTTAATACACAATAATAAAATATAGTTTTGAATTAAAATGTGAAGGATGCAGCCCACATCTGGAGCACAGGCCTGAGATACGTCCATTTTGAGCTTGGTCTGTCGCCAGGCATTGCACTACAACAACTCTGAGGTGTAAATAAAGCAGCAGGAGATTGTCATGTTGTTTTCCCATCTAATCTGCCTCTGCCAGCTGTAAGCAGGCACAGAAATGCACTGTTTTGTTGGCTTGGTGCCATAAGAGGCTCTTTGTACACTGAAGTGCCATGTTAGTGTCTCTCCATGCTGTGGCTAAGTCTAGTTTTACTGATGTGTAAAGTGATAGTATTGCACTATGGGGTTGTGATTAAGATTATGAAAAGAAGTATAAGCGATAGCACCCTGATTTGCTGAAAACACCATCATGTTCCTAGGTTTTGTGAACCCCTGCAAGTAATGTTGTTTGAAATGAAAGATTTTCCACACACTGTGTTGCATTTCAGTAGAATCATAGAATGGCTAAGGCTAGAAGGGACCTCCAAAGGTTATCTAGTCCAGACCCCCTGCAGTGAGTAGGGATACCCTCAACTAGACCAGGCTGCTCAGAGCCTTGTCGAACCTCTCCTTGAATGGGGCCTCAACCACCTCCCTGGGAAGCCTATTCCACTGTTCTACCACCGTCAAGGTAAAGAACTTCTTCCTGATATTCAGTCTAAATCTACTCTTCTCTAATTTAAACCCATTACCCCTTGTCCTTTCACTAGAGGCCCTTGTAAACAGCCCCTCTCCAGCCTGCCTGTAGTTCCCCTTCAGGTACTGGAAGGTGGCTATGAGGTCTCCCTGGAGCCTTCTCTTCTCCAGGCTGAACAACCCCAGCTCCTTCAGCCTGTCCTTGTATGAGTTGTTTCAGCCCTCTGATCATCTTTGTTGCCCTCCTCTGGACCCTCTCCATCAGATCCATGTCTTTCCTGAGTTGAGAACTCCAGAACTGGATGCAATACTCCAGGTGAGGTCTCACCAGAGTAGATGGGCAGAATCACTTCTCTCTAGCTGCTGGCCACACTTCTCTTGATGCAGCCCAGGATACAACTGGCCTACTTGGCTGCAAGTGCACACCGCTGGCTCAATGAAGATTGAAGAATGAATATTGATCTCAACTAAGTCTGTTCTTTAGGATGCATCATTTCTGGTAAGAATAACTACTATCTGTAAAGAAAAAAGGTCTGTGAGCAGGTTTACAACAAATCAGTTGAAAATAAACAATTACATTATGTATATCCACAAATGCTCATTATTTACAGATGTAATGCCTAAAAATTTCAAATTAAATAATCGGGGATAAAATACACAACACTAATGTTTTGTTGTTTCTTCCCTCTAATCCTCATTTATAGCAATTTTTTGCTAAACAAACACTTCAAACATCAAGCATTTGAAAGCAAACAGTAGTTGTGGCTGTGAAACACTTCAGTTTTACCAAAATAATATTTCTTTCCTACCTGATCAAGAACTTGTCCCTGCCTTGCTACTAAACAGTTCTACTATGAGATGCCTGGACAGTATTTTTTTCTTACCCTGTTTTTCTGCTCAATTCAATTAATGATATCATATACCCAGTATTTGCTCAGAACAGTCACCTTCAATATGACTTCAAATAGGACGTCCACTAAGTAACCAGGCCACAGAATAAGTCAAGTGGGCAGAAAGTAACTTCTAACAAATGAGAAAGCTTCGCACTAACTAGGAATGTTGACGTGAAATAAAGACTAGATTAATAGGTTCATTTGAATGTGAACTTTAAAAAAAAAAAAAAAAAGTCTTTAATTCTGCGTAAGGCCTCTCCCAAAACCTAGTTAGAAAAACTTGTTTCATAAATAAACCCAATACAAGAACTACTCAATTTCTCATCCTAGTAAGCATGACAACCAGCTCTGGTGACAAAATGCTTATAACACCTTTATGGTTACTGCATTAATACATAACTAGAAACCAAAATCCTATGTATTCTGCCTCAATTTATCCCTGAACTTCTACTTCAGCAGGAAAAGTAGGATACAGGGCTTCTGCATGTTTTTGAGCACAACATGTATGAGCTTTTTGTGTAAGAGATAGTATTAATTCAGATGATGATGACAACACCTAGTGGCATTTAAACTGTGTATGCCTCTACTGCAGAATATTTTCAGTGATGCACCAAATTAAGTGACTGCTGCTTTAACTGAAAAGAATGGAGGAAAGCTGCCATGGTCAACAATGTGCAGGTCGTCCCTAACTGCAGACCTTTAAAGCCTTCTTTATCTCACTCGCAAACCATAGAACTTCTTTGCTATGTACTGCTAGATCCATTTTGTGGATAAGGAAACTGGAACATCAAAATTTGACAATATGCATGTGATCATCCAGGAAGTGTCTGACATACATGGAAATGGAACCTGGGTGGGTTCCTGATCTCTTTTCTTGCCAGATTAGTTTTCCATTTGCTGGACCTCTTTATAATGTAATAGTGTTGCTGTTTTCCACAAGATAGCCTGAGCTAGTGCCCAGATTAGAACAATGGCTATGACAACTGTTTTCTCTTTGATAGAGCACCATAAAAATGCAGAGTGCTTTAAAGTAAGCACGTGTGTCAACAAAGAATGCTGCCAATGCCTGCCAATGTCTGTTTCCTTGACTTTAAATTGTCTTCTTTTGTGTACATGAAGTTTACATTCCACAGGATACTACTCCATGGATTTCCACTGGTTTTTAGGCTGTAGCTATGTAAGTGAAGTATGAATTTTGCCTTATAGTTTCAAAATGATCATTTAATAATCAAGTAGACTTCAGAGTGTATTTCGTTCTGGCTTTTATCTCAATATAAAATGTAATAGTCATGTAGGATTTCTTCTCAGCTGCATCTCAGTATGACTTAGTAAGATTACTAAAGGAATGTCTTGTTCTCATGCTGTATTTGTCTTGCTCTTTTTGTGTAATTTATTTGCTTTAGTGAACTGTACTAAACTTAAGCATCTGTTCCTCAATTAGTTTTTTTGGGGGGAGAGGTGTTTTGATCCAGATGGTTTCACTAAAGAACATAACAGTTAAGTGATTAGCCCAAGGTAATTCAGTGAATGTCTCAGCCTTCCCGAAAATGTTAAACTCTTCTGGCTCCTTGTCTTTTAAACTAGTCTAGCCACTAAATCATATTGGCTCCCAAATGAAATGAATCTTTGAGAACTGGAAGTCACTTTTCATACTGTCTAATTGCCCATCTTATGTGGGAAAATGTCTGTAAAAGTCCTGCCTGGGAATTCTACCAACTTTTTTTTTTTTTAAATAATGTTAAACAAAGCTTTTTGCATCAAATAGTTTATTATCCGTTGACAGTAATACACATATGTAAAGTTGAGAACGTTTTACTGGAGTAAAGCAAGAGTGCACAGCACTTATGAGGTGAGGTTGTATGTCCTCTGCCCAGCAGAAAATAAATGTTGTTTAAGAGAAAGAAGACAGACTCTGCTATAGCCAGTATTAAAAGAAAGGGGAAAAAATTTATCTCTGCAAATTGTGTTTTCTTCTGTAGTGATATTTAGAAGACGAGCATTTCCAACTACTCAAAATGTTTCTTCCCAAATATTCCAAGGGCTTCTTCTCTGTACCCTTTACCCTTTCCTATTCTTTTTTTTTTTTTTTCAGCCTGGGTTGTATTATGATGACTATGACAATATGAGGCAGTAAGTGAGGAAAGGTTTGTGAGGAGAACATGTTACTAGATTGATATAGTGGTAAAAATGGCCATACAGGTGTGATCCGAGGAAAGGTTTGTCCAGAATCATAAGTCTATCTGTTACTGTGCTTTTATTTTCCATTTGCCTGTCCAGTTTCCCTGACCATCTCTGTTTCAGTTACAAAAACAATTTCTGAAAGCAAAAGGAGTCAAAATACAGAAAAAGTTAAATAAAAAAAGAATGCTACAAGTTTTCTTTTATGGCTTATAATAGCAAAGCATTTCTTAAAAACAAATCAGCAAATCCTACTGTATAAATAAATTGTGCATATAAATTAACGTAAGACAAAAACATTCAACTGAAGATACACACCTTATTACAGTTTAACTTGCATATTTGTGATTTTTAAAAATATTATTTCATTTTGCATATCAACCTTATAAATAACATATGAGTGTCATTCAGTCCTGTGTCTTACAATGTAATATTACCTACTGATATAAAAATATTTTACCCACATTAAATCCCAATTTAATGTTTTACTTAACATTCTTAAAATACAAATTATTTTATGTAAATACCTATCTAAATAAAAATCCTTCCTGCTTTGCTAATAAGGTGAAGCTAAAGTTATGTACACCTACCTAAAAAATAACCTGAACCAAATTCTAAAAATTAAAAATGCTTCCAGTCTGGAAGAAAACAGTGTGTGAATCCTAAGAAGTGGATTGACATAATTGTTGTATAATCAGCTATTCCAGGATAGCAGCTCTTGTTTGGATAGGATCTTATAGAACAAAAAATGTGTTAATTCCAAAATAATAAATCTCTTTACAATTAGCCTTCAGCTGTTGGATTCTTGCATGCTAAAATAAAGCTGAGAAGTGCTGGTTCAACCAAATAACCACTCTAAAAAGTATTTTGGTTAGTTCCTCTGGGGTATCTAGGATAAGATTTTGTCAATCTGAAGGTTTTCAAACAAGAGGAAATCAAGTAATTTTTGACCGAAACAAGCATCTAGCTCATTGTGTAACTCCTAACTCAAGACATATATAGTACACAATTTTGGAAGAACAGTACTGGGGAGATCTTTCTCTGAAAAAAATGTTATGTTTCAGCTGGAGATTGCTTAATTTCTTGTTAAGTAGCATTCACATTCAGTTCTCCTCAATATTGTCATACTTACTCCGGCAACAATTGCAGCTGATGTGTTTGGCTGACAGCGTTTACCTCTGCTCTGAGTTTAGGCCACTGGAATTGTTAACATTTCCAAGAGGGTTTACCTTGGTTGTTATGGATTCAGAGGTCTTCCTGCTGTGCTAGCAGACCTTCGTCTCTTCCAGTTATTAGTCCAATGATCAGGCAGCAGAGTGGTGACTGAGACAGATAGTGTCTTCTCTTGCTAGATTAATCACATAATTGTCTGTCAAATTACTCAACTTGCCTCCGTTGGCACTGGAACCGAGACTGTCTCTATTCTTGCTGGAGCATTCCCCTATCTTTAGCTATATTTTAAGCTTTTCCAGCTTGTGCAGGCTATCTCTGCCTATTATTTTTCTGACATCATACATTTTGCTGTCAGTAATCCAGCAACACACAAATAATTTGTTTTTTATGTCTGTAATTTATACTCCAGAGTTGAGTAAATTGCTGCACTTCAGACCCAATCCAAATTCTAATGAAGTCATTGGAAACATTCCAGTTGACTTCACTAGGCTTTACATCAGACCCATAAGCAGCAATTGCCTGCCACTGAGTCAGAACTTACAAAAGACAAAGCAAGCAGAACGGTCTTTACCATTCTTAGCCAGTCATGCTACGGAGAGATAGCAATCAAAAATCGGAATACAGATTAAATGGTAACTGTTATCAGCTGATAGTCCTCATTAATGCTTCATTCAAACACTTTGACAATGGAAAAACTACTTTAAGCATCACTACATTAAAGGATTCGAGAATAAGTTTCTTTTATTGATTTATATTTGTTGTTGTGGGGTTTTTTGGTTTGTTTTTCTTAATTGGCTATTTAGTAGATTCATGGTAACATGAATAAAGCTCTTGTGTTTGCTAAATGTTACTTTTCAAAGTCTCATTTTTATATGTTATAGGGAGCAAAATATTGCAGCTAACACCAAGTGTGTGAATCCCTTGATGTAAAAGATAATGTAAAAAGAAGAAAAATAAACAGTTTTTACTTTGTCTTCTACAAAATCCAGGTACCACTGTGGGGAAAGGGGACTCTTTCTCCTCCTAGTAATGCTAAGAATTGCGTAAACTGTTAAAATTTTCTTGAAGGAACTGAACTTGAAATGTTTAAAACAAAAAACCCACCACAGGGTGACTTTTCCCCAGAGGTGCAGCAGCCTTTGTAAACAAGCTGTAGCACTTGTACTGCGGGTGCAGATGGCTAATTAGTGTTCATCACTATCTTTAATCCCAAGGGAACAGAGAAAAGCTTTTAAATCTCTATCAAAAATTGAGGTGGTCAAGCTGCAAAGGAAGCCATGAGAAACTAGCTGTGCAGAAGCTGTGTGGACAGTTAATTCAATTACACCTTTAATGCAAATATATTTTGTATATCGGTATGTTTGCATATCCCCCAGCTAAGGCTTAAATCAACATTTTTAATACCTGTATTGAAATTAGTTTTTGAAATATATGTAACCCCATCATCTAGAAGACAACCAATTAAAGTACCATTAATTTACTAAATGCAAAAGATTGACTGAGTTTTAGGATGCTGGAGAAGAAGCTGGTGGAATCTGCCACCATCAGATGTGTATTCTCACAATTCCAAACAGGCCATATAAGATCAGATTCACAGATTTAATTAGTATCTCATTTCTTTTTTTTTTTTGTCTCTAATGTTATTAAGGATATGGTCCCTAGATTTGCAGGTCTTGGTTGTATGGATGTTTTCTCTCAACAGTATGTCCTCAGAAACAGAAAAAAAAGGGAGGAGGAGGAGGAGTGCTTTTAATGTTGGAGCAGCTCTCAGATCTGGTTTATTATTCAGCTCCACAGACAATCACATCAGAACAAACAGGGCGTCAGCACAGGCGTGGAAATGATCAGTGATGAGGAAAGGGGGCTGGAAGCACTTAGCTGGCTTTGTCAGTGTGAGAAGTGTCCTTGGAACCAGAGAGCCTCATTTCCTCAGGCCTCATCTACACTACAAAGTTTTCTAAGAAAATATGTGTTTCGTTCCCACACAAGTTTGTAAGATGGCAAAATATAACTCTGCCTTTGAAAGCAACTGTCTTCACATGCCACGCCAGCCCTCAGCCACCAACCACACTGCTGATGATAGCAGCACTGGCACCTAGAAGCTTTTGCCCCTGCTCATAACAAACTTGTTCTTAAACAGTAAAATTTCATACAGGGATAGGCCTGTGCCCTGTTAAAGGCACCCAGGTGGGTGGCTCTGGTGACAACTGCAAGGTCAGCAGATGCCAGCCAGTACAAGTGCTAGCAACAAGGTCTTCTGCTGCAGAAGAATAACTTCAGCTTCCCACACCTGGGAAGTGATGGGGCTTGTACTTGCATACCTCACAGAAGTCTTTTGAGAGATGATAGTGAAGCATTCCAATACTGGGCTCAATATGAAAACTTGGGTGTTATGAGTAATATCTATTATGAAAACTACTCCTAATCAGTTTCTAGAAGACTGGTAACTTACAGGCTTCATGTTGAAATCTGTTGATTAAAGTAGCACTACTACTATGAAGAAGGATTAGATTCAACATGTATAAACTATGTGGGTTTGTTCATGTGACAAAAAGTAGTTTTTGTTTTAAAATGGTTAGGGATAGTTCTACAGTTGTAAGATCTTGTAATGTTTCATATTTTTCTAATAGGCCCAGGACACTATTTTAAAATACCACTACTCCAAAGAAAAAAAATATTTCTAGGTCTTTTGAGAGGGTAGAAAAATTTGCAGGTTTGAAACCAAAAAATGTGACCAGAAATTTCCAGACCTTAAACTTCCCCACTACATTTTTATTCTGTTGCTCTCTGGAAGTGAGCCCTTTGCATTCAGATTACTGTTGCTAGTCCATTTAGTAATCTTTAAGCCTATTGGTCAGCCAAACTTGATGGAGAAGTAAGGGTGTCAGAGGCATTAGGATACCCAAATACACTGCCTCCTGGGTGGGAGAAAGCTGTTCCAAGCCATCATTATTTGTCTACAAGACGCTGTAGTCAGTTGCCTTATGAGTGTGGGTACCAGTGGGGAAACTGCTTGCACCAACTCCACACCAGCCACAGCACATGCTGGACTTGCTCATGCAGAATAGACAAAACACCCTGAAGAGGTCTGAGAAATAGAGAGAGGGGAAGGAACTTCACACACCCTATTCCCCCACCAAACACACACACACACACACACACACACACAGACAAAGAAAAAAAAAAAAAAGAGGAGGGGAGGGACGAGTAATTATAATTAAGTAGTATGTCTGCTTGTAAACTAGAATGTCTTTATTGCACTTCTTACTGAATTGGCTTGGTCCCTGCAAACCATTTTCTGAGCCCACTGGTCTACAAGTGTACCCGCATTCATTAAATGCTCTCAGAGCATCACCCTGCTTCAGATCAGAAAAATTTTACTTTTAAAGACAAGTTGTTAATTGTAGCGCTCACACATGCTCTACAGAAATACCTGAATAAAAACAAAACAAAAAAATAAAATAAAAACCAAAACAATGACAAAACCAACCAAACAAGAGGAAACATTTTCTATTCTTTTAGTATTTGGGAATTACAGGAATGAGAAGAAAAGGGAACTTTTTATCTATAAGCTGAGAGACCAGTCTATTAATGCTGTAGCAATGACACTGCATGGGGACTGATGCTGCATTGCTTGGTAACCTGTGAGGCAGGAAAAACATATGGTAGAAAAGTAGAAACACAAGTAGTAACACACAACACAACACAACAGCAGGAAATCCCTGTGAATGCAGCAAGTGCATGAGGTACATACCATAGCAATGAAGCCAAAACCAGGATAAATATTTTTTGATGGTTTCCTTACACAAAATACTTGGATCAGCTGCACTCTCCTGTGGTTAAGCCAACAACATGTTTCTTTTCTATGTATACCAACAGTGGCAAGTTGTTACTCAAAGAGGTATAGGCCAGTGAAAGCAGCAGGACTGAATGGAAGGTCTGTTCCTTCTCCCCACCTCTATATTCAATCGAAGACACTAAATGGAGTGAATGTGCTTATTTCATAAAACTTTATTAATTGTCTGAAGAAAGTCTGCAAGACAAACAGGACTACTGTTTATGTTTTGAAACAGGCATATTTTTCTGAATCAATTCATTTCTAAAAAAAATCTGTGTAAGATTTGCACATAAACATTCTAAATCCTTAAAATATCCTTATTTAGTGGAAACTTGAAAAACTAGGCAAACAAATGTGTATTCTGTACTAATATAGTCTAGGCTCAGGCTTTTTTAAACTGTTGGTGATAATTCTTATTCTGATCACAGAGTGAGAAGATTGCAGAACAGCAGTCTGATTTGGAAAAACGTGCATAAATTGAAAATTGTGAATGCTGTACTCTTGAAATCAAGAAGACCTGTTGTTGGTTTATATTATTCCCTTCTTTATGCAATACTATCAGTAAACACACTGTTTATCATGATCAATTCTATCCTAATTGTAATGGTTTTCTCCTCATTCCTGAATATAAGGATATATATAAGCCACTGTTACCAAAAGCACAGAAAAAGCCAAGAAATGTTTTTCTATTTCTTCATTGACTCTGTCCTCAAATCATGTTATTGCTGCAATCTGAAGATAAAATACACTGTGTTTGTACCTCCTGACAGTTTTCTTTTGAGTTTAATATAAAGCCCTCTTTTGCACTAATCAGAGTGATTGTTTGGTCTTTCAACCAAAAGCCTTCATTCTGTGATTATATACATTCAAGATATCTTTTCTTCAAAACTTTTCCCTAAAAACTGAAACAACTAGTGTTAGTAGATTTGGGAAGTAATAGTCTTTGATACCTAGTAATACAAATGCAAGTATGGAACAAATAACACTTCAGTGTTAGTCCTTTGTTATCAAACAAAACCTTAAAAGTACATACACTTTCAAATACCACTTTTATCTAGACTCTGCAAAATTTGAAAATAATGTAACTTAAAACTGAGAAATGTTTTCCCTGTCAGCTGTAGCGAGAATAATGTACAGGAAAAGGTGATGTAATGATCATATCACTTACATTATTCTCTCCCTAATGAATAATCTTCCACACTAAGGATGAGCTCACTTACTATTATTGGACTCACATCTGTAGACCATAGTACAGTGCTAAATGTATTTGAGTTTTGATGCTGTTCAATCTGCCTGTAGCTAACACTTTTCATTAGAATTGCAAAACCATGTATGTACTACATATGGAGTAAATTTTCCTTATGAAGAATCCAGCAGGAAAAAAAGAGAAATCTTTTATTCGCAGCAGTTGTATCTGGGATTGACACCCTTCCTAAGCAGAGCTATATCTTTCTTTGAAAAACCAGCCCCAGACTATTATTAGTTTGGAACATCTAAAACATGTGATGAATGTTTTCTGTTCTCATTTCAGCCAGAGCTCACATGATTGATACAGTAGTCTAAGTTTAATTTCAAACTAAGGATAGAAAAAACATCTCTGTTTCTATTCCTATTTGTAGCTTCAATGCAGACGGTCAGTGTGCTCAATTGTGAGACTGTGTAACTTATGTAATGTGCTTTCTGTAAATGATGAATCATATTCTTATTTAAACCTGGTAAAATGAGTAAGGCTGGGAGACAATTTGGAATTCAAGAAATAACATAATTAGAGCCACTGACTAATGTAATTCGGTATTATAAATGTCTTGAATACACAAGCTTTTATTAATATTAATGAAGCAAGAATGGACAGACAAGAATATAGTGTGTGTAGAAAGTCTAAAAGAAAGCATCTCTCCCTTAGAACAGGCACATTCCCAAATGCCATTCCCTTTCCATGCATCTAATCCAATAATTGTACTGGGCTGGAGAGAATACTGGAAACATTTTAGGCTTTGATTCAGGAAGAGTTAAGCATATGCTTAAGTTGTGATTCTGTGTGCTTTGCTGAGTGGAATACTAGGAGCTGAACACAACGGAGCAGATTCCCTTTTTGTGGTAGTCATTTGTGGCAGCCATGATTCTGTGGCTGTTTAAAAAGGAATTAAGCTTTCACACATCAGTGATTTGTTTCTATATTTATAAAACTGATTTGAGAAAACAATTTTCATAAAAATTTTTGAACTAAAAAGATACAAGGATTGCAAAGGGAACTCAGCAATCATTTCTCTTCCAAATATGGTCCTAACGCTGTCATTTTCCCCCTTATAGCTAAATGACCTGTCATCACACATCCCAAACTAGTTGCATGTATCTGTACCCCAGTGTATACAGACATACCCTTGTACATGCAGTAGTTACACAGCTTCACTTGCAAAAACTTTTTATATTTTACAGATCATTAGGAAGAAAATTATATCCCTCTCACTCATTAGTCTTCATGCATGTTAAGGGAAACCCCATTATTTCTATTCTCTTAAAATTTTCCTACCTTTTTCCCCTTCTGTTTCTGCTTCTCATGGCTACCATATATATTAAATTTCAGTGGGACGGTTGAGAACTCTGCTGCCCAGGCCTTACACATCTCAGCCATGCACTCCATCTCTGCTTCATCTCAGCTGTGCTTTCCATTTCTTTAGCTAGCCAGAAAATTAACCTGCAGGTGTTTCCTGGATTCCTGCAGAACTTTTGCTCTTGGATTTAGCTTTTTTTCTGATTAGTAGATGGTTCATTGTCTCTTTCTTCCATGAAGATACATTTTTTTCCTTGTTCAGAAGTCTGTGATTATTTAATGAATTAATTAAAATAAGTAAAAGCAATTGGGTTAGTATGTGAATGGTGCAGAATATACTTGAACACATTAGGTAAAATCTCCATACATCCTACCTACCACAGTAAGGATGCTTAGTTGTGGGATAATTGATCAGTTTACCTCCCTGGGCAGTATTAACCCAGTCAGGCTCCCCTACATGGACACTCTGTTGGCCCCCTTCTTAAAATAACAGAGCTAGCTCCTAGTCCTCCTCTGACTGCTTCATAGCATTCTGTCTTTCAGTGTCCCCTAGCAGAATTAGTCAGTGCCCTCTGCATGTGTGAAGTGGGTGAGTTGCTGGGACGATCTGTGGTTCAGATACACTGCTCTGTAGAAAGTTCTTTTCATGTGACTGTAGCTTGTAAGCTGGAGCAACTTGTCAAATTTGTGCTGAGCTCTGCACCACACTCAGGCCTTGCCCAACTGGGCTGCACTAACAAAAGAGTCCCCAGTTTAGATATAACCTAAGAGGCTATATCCAAGGAGGTACCATACTTCCTTGAAGACTGCATGTCATCTATCTCTATGGTGATCTATAAAAATTAATATTACCAATAACTGGGATTAATGGAGGATTGTTGTGTAGAGATTTTCACTTGATTATTAGAATTTGAACTGGAATCGTTGCAGTGCAGTGACATTTTGTCCTCCACTCTTACAATAACTGCTCATCTTTCTTCTATCACTGTAAGAAAACATTTTAAACTGTAATTTTTGGTTATAGATTTTTTTTTTTTCTAAATTTACCAAATGGGGCGTACAGTTCTTGCCTTGACAAATTTCATCAACATTTTATGGTCTGTTTCTATCAGCTTGCTTTCTACTAGCTGTATACCACACCCTTTCCTTTGAGATACATCAAGATTGCTTCCCTGCCCCACTTCAAGACCTGAATAATTCTACAAAATTGATGCATGATGTCACCTATGGGTAGAATTAAGCCACTATGTCCCTCATCACTATATTAATAATTTAATTATTCAGCTTACTCTCAAACTTCATACAAATATATCACATTTTATAAAATACCTGTCAGTTGGCATTTTTAGTGGATGAGAGTCACCTAGCAAAATAAACATTTCCATTCCATAGTATGAGACAGAAAGTAGGAAAATACGTTTTATTTCTCAGATTCATTTCAATTGTCCAAGTAATTTTTCTCAGTTTATGTCTATTCTTTGCCTGTGTATCCCTATTTCTGTAAATCCTAGAACAGATCACTTTTGCTCTATGCTGTGCAACACCAAGTGACAGCATCAGACCCTAAACTGACAAACCAGTAACTTTCTCTCAGATTGCAAAATATTCAGAAGTATATACACTTATATGTGTGTATTTTTTAACTAATATTTCTTCAGGGAACCTGAAATTTCTCTAATCACAGCAGTGGGCACAGGATACAGTAAAACAAGTCTACAGATTATTACAGTTTGCGCAAAGTGAATGGAAGTTTGTTTCCCCATAGTGCAGCAGGTAAGGAAAACACATAAAACCTCTTTGTCAAAAAGAGGAAACATTTCTGAATAATTGCACAGCTCCTACTTTTACAAAAAGCTCTTGTTTCATCCATTTTCTTATTTCTTAGGAAAGTCAGGCACAAGAAGAGTGAATTGAATGGAAAACAGAAATAAAACTGTTCTCTGTGAAGAAAACAGCGAAGGTGTAGGAGTCTTTCCGAGACACTGATCAGGCTGCTGCCTTAGTCTTCACTCCTGCTTCAGCATTTACACGGTGCTTCATTTTTTACCTCAGAGTTGAATTGTAGTTTACAGAATTCCTTGAAAGGGATTTTTTTTTTGTCTTTGAACATTTTTGAGTCAGTGTTTCATAAAGTGGTGAATACCTTGCAGGAATCATGTGATGAGAACTTGGGTCCTTGATAGAAGTATCTGAAATCACAGTATCTAACTATAGCATAGAATCATAGAATTGTTTAGGTTCGAGAAGACCTTTAAGATCATGGAGTCCAACTGTTAATGAAGCACTGCTAAACCTTATTTCCACATCTACATGTCTTTAAATACCTCCAGGGATGGTGACTCCACCATTTTCTTGAGCAGCCTGTTCCAGGGCTTTAAAACCCTTTCTGTAAAGGGAATTTTTCCTAATATCCAAACTAAAACTTCCCTGGTACAACTAGAGGTCATTTCCTCTTGTCATATCAGTTGTTACTTGGGAAATGGGACTGACCGCCCCCCTCACTACAGACTCCTCACTACAACCTCCTTTCAGGGAGTTTTAGGGGAGAAGCAAGGTCTCCCTTCCTGCTTCCATACCTGAAATCCACTGGGATAGAACACGAGAGATATGGTGTCCAGGTTGATCATGCAATTATATCCACTATGAGAAAATTAAAACTCATCAGTTAGAGACACAGTTTTCTCATTAATCTCTCTAAGGCACTTAGGTATTATTGCAAATCATACTATCTTCTTTTCTCTGTACAAAAGAGACTTGACCCAACTTCACTAATATGAATATACAAGAAGATACATACTAAGAAGCAAAGTAGCAAATAGCTAATGATATATTTAACAAACCCAAAGCAACCCACTTCTTACAGTTCTACAAGCTAAAAAAGATCATCTTTTTCATTTAAGAATGTTTTTTAAACACAACTGGTTTCACAAAAAAAAATATCTGAGAGAATATTATGTTTAAGTTCTACTTTTTTTCAAGTGCTTTGAAATAGTCTCTGACAGATGACTAATATATGAATTGCAGAAAGTAAGCTTTATAGTTTTCCTTTTTCCTAATGTATAAATTTATATCTGATTTTTAAGTTCATTGCAGGTAAATATCTATTTGCCAAGAACAAATGTTTCAAGTATCAGAAAATCAGCTGTAATTCTATCTGTATGACACACAGCTAAACCTGATACACTAAAAAAAAGAAAATATTATAACTACTGTTTAAATTCCCTGTATTACTGATAAGCAGTCTGGTTGGTTATTATATATATTCTGATTAATGGAAACTCAAATATTTAGATTTCAGTCATCATTTTCATTTCATGTTCCCTCTGTTGTAATTCCTGACCTCTGACTGATAGACAATTTTTGATGCTTTCCCCAGCCTTGGCTGGGAGGACAGCACTAAAATTCATGCAGCTACCAAAAATGTCCTTCTCTTTTCAGCTGCAGAAGCTTACTGCCTAATCCCAGAGAATTAATAAATCACATAAAATGAACAGTTAAGGAACTCCTGGACAATCCAGGAAGCACTGTCAGCCTTTCCCTCTGCCCATGGGCTCCCTACTGCTGTCTGCTGCAGTGGTCTATCTCAAGACACTCACCAGATGTGATCAGCCGGGTTTCACACTCAGGGTAGTGGTGACACAGAGAGCCCATTCATCCCTCTGCAGAGTGCATGGGCAACTCTAACCCCCCAGGTGGGATCTCCAGGCAGCTCAGAGCCCCATCTGGTAGCCATTCAGATGTTGTGAATCCATCTTGTACTTGAAACAACTTCCTCCTTCTTTCACTATGCCCCATTGTTGTGATGAGACATCATGACTGATGTGAACCCCAAAGCTTATTTCATGTTGTAGCATGAGCAACAGTTGTATGAACTTCTTCCAGCCTTCTCAGAGGCTTGAAGGATGCTTGAATGTGGAAACTGTCAATTTTTATCAAAAGTTTAAATAAATGCATAGATGGATAGGTTTAAGCATCTGCAACATAATTCATTTCAAAAACATTGAAGAAAGCAACTTCCTAATTATTTACCACTTTGGTTATCAACACTGCATGTAGCTGTCAGTGAAAGGCATCTATAATATAGTTCTATCCCGGTGTTTGATGGGTTATACCAGATGAAATATTTCCATCACTGGGCGGTAGTATCCTTCATCTTTCACAAAATCACAGAATGTTAGGGGTTGGAAGGGACCTAGAAGATCATCTAGTCCAACCCCCCTGCCAGAGCAGGACCATCTAGACTAAGTCACCCAGGAACGCATCCAGGCGGGTCTTGAATGTCTCCAGAGAAGGAGACTCCACAACCTTCCTGTGCCACCTGTTCCAGAGCTCTGTCACCTCACTGTTTCATTTTACAACTTGGTACTGTATTATAGAATACAATAAAAGGGAGGAACTCAGAATATTTTCTGGATACTTCTCTTGCTTCCAGTAAAGTATGTTATGTTATATAGTTTTTAAAGCTTACTTATGTAATTCCAAGTTCCTCCAAATTCTAATCAATTTGTCAATCAGATTACTTTAGAAGTAGGTTTGAAAACAGGAAAAAGTATGATATAATCAGAAGATAAATGAGTCATATTTTCTGCCCTAAGATCTATACTGACCTAGTGCATGCCATTGTACACTAAAGGATCTTAATTTGCTGGCCCATTGTACATTGCATCTCCTGGTACATCTGGAGTCATAGCTGTATTCACAAAAGTATTAGAACAGCCTAAGTTGGTTGTGAAACAAAAGGTTAAGATTTTTAACTAAAAATGTTAACTAAAGTTTCACTAGAGTGACTTGAATAAAAAAATAGATTTTGTAAATACAGAGCTAATTATAGTTGTCCTATGTGAGGCTTCAGGAAAAAAAAAATGTCTTCTTTAAAAAGATGAAGTGAGAAACAGAAATTAAGGTTTCCCAAATCAGGAGTTATCTACTTGAGACCTTGCATCTCAACACAGGAAAATCTTCAGAGCTATTATGGGACCCATAGGTAATAGTAGTCTCCTTGCAGACAAAGAAAGCCTTAGTCTACCCGCACACATGCCAAGAAAAATTCCTGAAATGTGTAAATTGTAGTCAGAGCTGTAGCCACTGAGTTTCTTTGGGAAAATACCTGGCTGGAATCATTCCCTGGAACACAAGCTTCTCAAATGTGCTTTTCACCACGAGCCACAGCTGTTATCAGACAGACACAGCTCAGGTATTTTTCAATGCAGTAGAAATCCACTAATGGGCATTCAGGGTTTACATCAAAATTAATGTAAAAGCTCTTAGGATGATACTACAATATAATCAACTCCTACTTCAATTCTGATGTCAAATTTCATTAATACAAACCTGTCCTAAACCGTAAACTGTACAAACCTTCCCATGGTGCCTCAGTAGAATAGATATCATATATGAAACACTTGCAAAGTAAAGGCCTAAGAGCCAGGAATTAGAACCAGTTGGCTCTGTAGAGTATTTCAGCAGAGTGTTTCAGCCCACTCTGAACTGCTGCAAAACTTCAAGTACACCTAAACCCTGATACACTTCATCACTGCTGGTGCACAATTAATAATAGGCCTTCAGAATCTTCAGGGGCAGTGCCAGGATCATTTATACTAACCTAAGCTCAGGGTCAGTGCTAAAAGAGGGGATCCTTCTCTGCCCCAAGGTGTGTGTTCCCACAGCCTCCCTCAGGCTTGACACTGGAAATATGCCAGATGACAAAATTGATCTGGAAAAAAACTATGTTAGGTGCCAGAAATTTGCATGAGGAAGAGTATTCTCACTTGAAAGAGGGTTCAAATTTTAATTCAGATGGTCAAAGCTAATTAATTTTCTGTTCTGGCCACTGAAGCCTCCTAACAATAAGCTATGGCATTTGAATAGATCCTCTTTTGAGAAGGTTGTTACAACATACATTTGTTTTATAGAAAAGGTACTGCCTAGAGAGCTTTTTAACGGCAAATTAAAAAGCATTATGCAGGGACCTATAAAAGCATAATTCACAGGACAAATATTTCATTTGAACTAATGCAAAAAATAATCTGCTGTATTAGGTCATAAATGAAAATGAATCTATAGTCTCTTGTCTCCAACTATTCCCATCACCCGAATATGAGATGCTTTTGGCAGAAACCTATGCAAAGAATAATCTCTCCTCAAAAAAGGTCAAGATAGTGACAGTGAGAATCTTACAAGCCAACAGTGGGAATAGACTCATCAGTATTTGTGTGGGCATGCACAAAGTCTGTCTGTGCTAAGCTTGGCTGAGGCCACTGCTATGAGTCACTCACACATTTAAACAAAAAGCGTTGTGGAAGATTAAACAGAGACTGCATAAGGAGTTTGCAGCCTTCACCACGTGTAGTTACCAGCCTGTTCATTTGACTACAGATTCACAAAGTGAACAAAACAAGGGAGTGCTTAACAAGTGTTGAAGACAAGTGTCTTAAGCGTTCCAGGTTTTCCCTCATTCTCTCTTCTATTCCCTGCAGCAGTTTGAAGGCATCTAAAATAATTTGTTTTAAAAGTACTTTAAATAAATATTTTCTCATCAAAAACTCTGTTCACATTTCAGTGCAGCTAGCTGAGCTATGTTGGTGTAGTGGAGATCAAAATTCAGATGAGTTGTTTTGAACACTTACTGACAAATATTTTGAAAATGTCTCATCACATTTCTTTCTCACTGAGGAAAGAAGAGAAGGAAAGCAGTGAGAAGGGATGTTTTCAGATTTGTAGTTGGAAAGACGGTAAGATGGGGAATTTCTGACAGCTTTATATAAAACAAACAGGTAGAAAGCAGTAACAAGTGATACAATATCTGTCTTACTCTATTATGCTACTAGTAACTAGTGGTAGTTTCTGAAGGGTGTAGAAACAAAAGGACTGATTCTTCACCACACCTTGCTCTGATTTTATACATCTCTGATGTTCAAGGCCTGGATATTCATTTTTCAGAAACACAGATATCTTTCTAGATATCTTTAAAAAATAAACATTTTGAGATATTATGAAAAGGATCCTATCTTCTTTGCCTTTTAGGTGACCATGTAGTTAAGTTCGGACTTAACACTGTGGATATATTTGCCAGCTGCCTCTCTGGAAGTAACAAATGCAGGAGATTGTTCCATTATCTTTTAAATTAAATTACATACTAGTTAGCTGAGATGTGACACCACCGGTGCACTGCAGCACATAATTCAATCCCATTCCGTTTTTCTCATCTTTGTGTGCCATTCGTAAAGTCCAGATGTATTGCCAAGCTCTTCAAACACATTTCCAGCAGCACCATGAGCTGAACAAGAGCCTCTCATTCCTTGACAGACTCCTCAGGCAGCTGCGTGGGTGGCTTTGGAGTTTCTTTGTGGTCTTTCATGTGGTTGAGTTGCTGATGGGCTGTTTTGTCAGCTTTGCCCTCCCGGGTATCAGCTCCCTTTGATTTTGAGGAATTTACACATCTTTATCCATCTGAGAATACAGTTCTGTGTAAAACTCTTCTGAATTATGCAAAATGTACTTCTTCATAGAAAAATGTATCTTCTCTATCCATGACCTGGATTACAGATGGATTGCATGAAACCTCAAAAAGTGACATTGAAGATCTGAGTTCAATTATTTATTTCTCTGTTTATAACAAAGGGCATCCTTAAAAAGCACAACCTGATTATAGTTTATGGAATATCAATAGAGAAGCAAATAATAAAAGTTAAATGTTTCCCTGCAAAACTTCTCGAGCTAAATTTTGTGACTGTTGCATTGTAAGAAATCAGATGTATAAGATGTAGTTACATAGAATCAGTGGCACCAAATTGTGGTTTAAAAGATACTCCCAAATATTTCCAAATCTGACAAAATTTGCAGATTCCTCTTGCTTTTCCTTCTCTTGGATCAGCTGCAATGCCTGCCTCTGCTCCCCCGAGGTTAAATGTACTGTTTGTTTCTCACTGGTAGGAAAATGCTACTGTAGGTAATCACAATAGCTCTTATAATTTGCTTGGGAAAAATAAGGCTATGCAATTTCCCTACACATATTAGATAACACAGGGTTAAGCTGTCTAGTTAATATGCTAATGAAATTTTTTAAATAGTTAAGATTAGTCCTAAGCTCCTGAAAATCTTTACTTTGAACTGCTCACATATGACAAACTGTTAGATGTTAATCTTTTGAGTGTTTGTTACCACCTGATAGCCTGTTACCACTTGTTACTGAGCTGCGGACACTGTTTTTTCCCTTAGGGTGACTGTTAAGGAGAACCTTTATCGCAGTAGGGCTCCTGACATAACAATGTTTACTGTACAGCAAGAACAAATAAGTGCTCATGGCATCTGCAGATAAATACGGAGAATGTGAACAGTGATGACAGAAGGAGAATATGATATTTATGATAGTTCAGCTAATTATCATGATTATATTAGACACAGATGGGATACACTGCAGCTAGTCATTTTTTTTGACTCTGAGTTATTTTAGTTCAAATGATCCTCTAAGGGAAATGGAAGAAGGCTGTAGACTGCACAAAACACACTGCTGTGGTAAGTAGGATGATTTCATAAATCTTTTTACCACTGCCTAACTCCTAGGCTACATTGGTCTAAATCTTTATGATCTAGGGATACAGGGAGCTCCCTGGCAATACAAACGGTAGCTTTAAGCTAGAAAATATGTTTGTTTCTCCCTGATAGACTTGCTCTTGTCTACTAGCAAAGCTTTATTTTGGAGATCTGTTGAAATTATGGTCCCATAAAGTGGTTTACATTCCAAGTATAAATTTTTTACTTGCTGTTTAAAGAAAAAAAAGACACTCTCATAGTGAATTAAGAAGGTCTAAAGAACTGAAGATGTAAATATGCTCTTAACACAGCTCTGTCATAATAATGACACTCTCAGAGGTAGTTTTGCCCATCCATTGCATATATAAACTGTGATTTCTTGATAGGGTTGCAGCAAAAAGGCAGGTTGTGGGGCTGCTTTGATATGGCAGTGAAACCAAGGCTAGCCCTCTCCATGCTGGTTCTGTCTTCTGACCACATCTATCAACCAAATCTATGAGTAAGAAGTGGTGGGCTGAGCGTGGCTGTTACACTTGGCTGCTTGGTACACATGGTCTCTTTTCCTTTAATGGAGCAGTGAAGAGACCAGGGAGGAAAACTGGGATCCAGAACTCATGTCTTTGAGTGAAAGTGCCTCTCAGTATTTCCTCTGGTAAATAAATATTTTTCTCCTCTACCCATCCACCTTGTTAAGGGAAGGTGCCTTGGGCCATTTAATAGGTCTAAATTAGGGAAGGTGTGGATGAGAGTAACAGAAACATCAGCTGCTGGTTTGGAAAGATAAAAGATATTAGTAGAAATTTTATACTGTAGTAGTTCTGTTGTTATTGATAGTTCCTGCACCTAAGAGAGGGACTGTAGGGAGCATGCTTTGTCAGTATTGGTGCATCTGCAATTTGGATCTCTCAAATTATGGCTTTATGTGATGTTCAGACACACCATCTGAGTCTGCATTTTCCAATTTATTTTGGTGTTTTTTCAGGCAGATGTTATAAATCAGCTATAAAAATATTAAAGGCAGGCAAAAAATCCCTTCTGGTAGTTTTGAATGTGATGTGGAATCCACACAGACTTGCTCACACAGCCACTGAAACTGATATGACTCAGCGAAGATCCTGAAGTGACTTGAAATGATTTTCTGCTGCCATTTGCCCACTTCTTGGCATGCAGCATCAGCCACATATCTTATTAGCTTCCCAGAAATCTGCGAAGTGTTAAGCTCTGATGCTTTCCCTCAGCCACAGAGAGACATGAGTACTTTAACCATTAGTCTCCTTTAGCACAGCCAAATAAATACTGTCTAGTGAATGTAATAGGAAACTTGTCAATATAGAGTTGCAGCACTGTGGTACTTACAGTTTAGAAGATGATGCTTATAAAGTAACTTAAAGGTAGCCAAAATTTTTCTCTATCTTTTACATAAACTTGATTAATTTACCTGGTAATTCACCATTGAGTTATCATTTCTTATTGAATGCATCAAATATATTCTCCAGTTTGGTAAAGCATGCACACTATTTTAATCAATATTGAAAGTAGTTCTTGAGAGGATTTTAACTGTGTCTGCTGACTGATAAATGTACATGAATGATGTACACAGATACCTGTGCTTTTACTGCTCAGTCACCTTTCTCTTCTCTAAGCATGGCTACAGGTAGCTGAAGAGTAAGCAGGTTCTTTGCTCCTATTATCCTGAATTGTTTGCATATACAGGTCTAATAAGCACAGTCTAAACCATGGTCTTCTGTTCAGCAGCTACATCAGTGTGGCCACATCGTTAAGCAATTGAGTTTGATCTCAGTGGTCAAGTAGTACAAATTTGTTTCTATCCTTCTACCTTACAGCACATTAAGCATGTGATAGCTGATGGTAATCTGGTGAACAATTGAATTCCCTTCCCCTTTGTCCTCATGGTAAAATTGCTGACAGGCTTTCACCATGGTCTCTTTAAAATAGAAGAGATTCAAGTTTTTAAAAAACACCGATTCCTAAGGGGAAAAAATAGAGTTTGGAACACAGGGACTCCATGAGCATAAAGCTACTATTTAAAAGCACTTTGACTGACCATCTGTGTCAGTCCCACAAGTGTCACAAGAGGCAGACTGCTAGGTGTAAGCAGTTGACCTCATCAGAAACCAAATGCTAGTGGCTATTTATTTGCCTTACTTTCAGAGGGGTGATCAGGACACAAGTCTTAGCACTTCTTATGCTTGTGGGTGGAAAGAAAGAGCTGCTGCTGTGAGTGAAGCCCAATAAGTATCTCTGAATCCGGATAATTTATGGATAACAATTTGTGAAAATACTAACACTGGTAGTGTAATTTTTGTGATTTAGAGCCAATACTTGGGCTAGGATGATTCAAGGCAGCAGCATACATGATTTCTTAGTTACTATTCCTGTTATCAGTATCATTTATTAATGTTATTTTTTACATAACTGCTTAACAACAGTTACATGCTTGCCACAAAATAAAGCTCTGAACTGTTTATTATATAAAAAGAAAGGCACTGAGGATATAGCTACAATAGCAAGTCTGGAAACAACTGAAAATAGAGGACTGTTTCATATTATTGTGATTTTCTTTATAATCAAAATAGCTAGAGATTTTCTTAAAACAGTGCCTAAGTTCTGTAGAGACTGAAATACCAGAAGGTAGCTGCAAGAGAGATTTTACTATAATATATTATTAGCAATTGTTATTATATTTATGTGGTTACATGAAAATGGAAAAAAAAGTCTAGTGGCTTTTTTAATTAGTTGGACACAGAAGTGGCAAAGTATTAAGAGAACTGTCTCTTCTTAGCCTGCCAACAGGCAGTTTCAAGGGCTGTTTGTCACTATGAAAATGGCTATCTATGTACATATATATGAGTTCTGCATGACAGAGCTAAATGACTTCTGTCTCTAGATGTGTGTTTCTGATATCAAAGCTCACTTTCAATAAATACACAAATATGGTTTCGATTATTCTGC
>JAOEGS010020518.1:33901-57042 GCA_025447755.1 Corythornis vintsioides
ACAAAAAAAAAGATGACAAAAGCACTAAAAATGTGAACAGTGTTTTTAAAGAACAAACAGGAGTTGGAAAACTTCCCAACGTTGAACAGACTGTTATCTAAAGGTTGTATCAACCTTGAACTCCTTTGTTTCCTTTTACTTTCAGCAATAGGTGAAGAGTGCTTTTTAGGAAACAAGGCTGGAGGTAAAGAAACCACTGGTCAGTACCTAGCTTAACTGAAGAACAGCTTTCTGGGTAGAAGCAGGTATTTTCTGTGTCTGGGTTTCCATAGAAATTGTATTTCATCATTTTAAAGTACTTTTGACATAAAACCCTTTACATAAGCAATGCACCACTGTGACCTGCTGTCCAACAGTAGCAATGACTTTGTCTTGACTGCAAGGTTGTCTTTTTGTTATACAAAGTGTTTAGGAAATACTCTTCTCTTCTTGTGAAGCAGCTCAGTGAACAAGTGCAGCTTTTTGGAATACTTTACAAGACCTGCATTTGTGTTATTTCAAATAGATCAAATGGCCTGCCTTCCTCAGTGGACTACTACAGCATGGGAGGAAGTGACAGGATCAGAGGACAGAGCTTTAAGCCAGCACTTCTGCAAAATCCACAGGTTCTGTGATTCAGTGTTTTTGGGATACTTAGCTACAATTACACAGTGGCTAGAGTATTTGCAGGAAAAAATCTCAAACCTCGAAATCTCTTTCTTACTGCCATCAGTTTCATTTACTTTTTCCAATTGTTTTTCACACCATCACTGATCTCTCTTAATATTGTCTTTCTCGTTGACTGTACCTGAAAATGCAAAAGCACGGGTCAATGAAATGTCACCTGTTTATTGGTAAAATAGGACAGGACAAAATATAGGACTGTAGAATCTCTCACTTTTTAGATGTGCTTGTCTAGACTTGGATGAAAGATTAACTTTCTGAGAACATGTTGGCTAGCTTCAGACTGATTATCTAATCCTGTGAACATGCTAATGACGTTTGCCTTGTCAGTATCAGACATTTAGACCATGTTAGAGTTCACTGGCCAACAACTAATAAAATAACCACTGCATTATTGCACTAGAGGCAAACCTGGACTAATTTGGGACAGATGATATAAAGGGAATGAGGGAAGTTTAATGAGCTCTGTGTAGTAGAAAGATAGTTACTGAAAACGAACTCTCAGACATGTGTTCTGCCCCCACTTTTGAATAGTTTCTGATATAAGTTGTATGCTCTTATGTGCTTGGTTCAGATCACTTGCCCAGTAAAAACTAGACACAGGTAAACAGAATAATCACACTTCTTGGAGAAGGGAGAGTAGGTGAACAGCAGCAGGGAGCTGGATCCTCTGATCCCTTCTTGTGTAACTTGATTTCCACAAAAGTATTGAACATTTTTGGAAGGTTTAGCAAAGCAAAGCTGTTCTGACAGCAGTGGAGTCCAGAGATGAGTTGACCTCTCTTCTTAAAGTCCCACTTACAGAATGAAGCCTATTTACATGGGCCATGAAGAGGCCGTAGGTTGTGTCGCTACTTTGCTTGTCTGGGCCTCTTAATGTGGCTTGGTTATGTTTTGACTTCTACTGAACTTCTTTCTTGGGAAGCACAGAAATCAGGGTATCTCCCAATTACCATTTAACTGTGGCACCAAAATGAGACATTGCTCACAGTTAATTGAGCAGGTCTGTGACTTTATCTCCTTCCTGCTGCTGAAATAGTTAACGGTGTTGACATGTAAATTGTCCGTACTGTTTGTTTAATAAAGAGCAGAAATTGTCTCTCCCAAACAAGTACAGTCCACCCAAGGAACCATTACACAAGTAACCCAGGACTTGCTCCTAGCTACTTGGTTGGTTAATTATATACCCCACCTCTTCCCTATCAGACTAGGAGCCCTATTTCATCATCAGAAAAATGATCACCGGTGCAATGTAGCCAGCAGCATTTGTAAGATAACTGCAACCCAACATGCACTGCCAAAGCTCTGCTGGTCAACTCATCCTCAGAGTCCACCCACTGTCACCTCGCTGTGGATGGACCTGGAACCTGCCACTCTGCAGATTTCATCAGGGGTGTCATATCTGGACATAACAGGATCACCATCTCCACCGTTCACCTCACTTTCCAGTCACACTTGTCAGCCTAGTGACCCTGACAATCAAAAATGACAACAGTAATGGGAAAAAACCTCTGATACTATTTGCAACTTCTCTATCCATCGCAGTCTGATGAACAGCTACCTGCCTTTGGGCTCCTGTGGTACTTCTGGAGCCAGTTTAACTGGTTCACGTACAGCATGGTCTGCTCTGCCAAAGCCAATAATGCCTGGGGCACCCAGGATAGCCTGTTGTGCTTGTTGGTAGTGCAGAGGGTGCTTCGCTCTTGCTCAGTAGCTTTTCTTTCCATGTTGGATGATATTCTTAAGAAGATCACTTCAGGTTCAGATGCCAGTGATTGTTTTGTGTCTGTTTGGGTGAGTGCTGGGACTGTTTTAAACCTTGGCTTGTTTAAAAACACAAAGTGCCTGCATAAATAAAAAGGTGGATAGAGAATATCTGTTTCTCAGAGTTATCTGCTATTACATACTCCAGCATAGAAATCAAATTACCTATTTTCTGGCACAATACAGGAAGAAGCTCAGGGATGGGAATATGCCAGTGGGAAGGAAGATAAACAGCTGGGATCTCTATGAGCAAAATGCCTATGAGTATCTTGTTTAACCATGGCCTCAGTCATATCAGCCTATCACACTGTGTATCTTTGCTGCAAAGCAGAGAAGGGAGTTAAGTACTTTAGTTACTTTTCTTTCCCAGACTATGTTACAGTTTGATAGATCCTTTATTATTATTCCCAGTACAGCCATGTGCACTGGCACAGGGGAAGGGGTGTTATAAGTGGAATGTGGACAAGTATAAAGTCTGTGTGTGGAGGAATTACAGGGTTTGGCTACACAACAAGGCAATATTACTGCTGAAACTACAGCACCAGGCACTGCCTCCCCCACAAAATACAAGGGGGCAGATGGAATATTTTTACTGTGTCAGAATTTGATTATTCACTTTGCAGTGTAGCCCTACAGAGTAGCAAGGCTGAATGGGCAGGATGAATCAGCATGAGAGACAGGATAAACAGAAGGGATACGCTGGGAGTTCCTGCAGCTGGCAGCATCTGCATGGGGAGCCACAGCCTCGGACTTCCATCAAGATGATGGAGTAATTTATGTGAAGACTTGGATAGTAACTCCACACAAATGATGCTGTAGGTGTAATGATGTTTTGAATCAAAACAAACTAGTTCAAAATTTAAATCAATAACAAGTGCTTGAAGCTGTCATTCAGGATAGAACTACTACTGGCATAATGGTCCAGATTTTTAAAAGGCAGATCAGTGAACCTCTCTGAAGGCCATTTGTTGGGCTTCCTGTGAAATTACATGTGGCTCCTGAGGTATGGCTTTAATGCAAAATGTATATCAGCATATTCTTAACTGTAGGTATGTGAATTGCTCATTCAAGTCTTGCTTACCTACATGGCTGAAATGACACACGGGATGTTGTTTCACAACACTTTAAGCTGACATAAGCCATCACTGCTGCCCAAAATAGTGCAAGGGTGAAGTTAGAAGATCCAGTTGAGCCAAACTAACAGGTCATTGCTGCTGAAAGGGGGTGGTTCTTCTCTCCACCCCCTCAACCTGCCTGCCTGCTGTCGGCCATGAACTACTTACACTTCTGTTGCTGTAGCTCTGCTATTTCTCTCATCCTTCAGTGAGCTGTTCCAGCTCCCATGCAGTTAAAACACAACAGCTTTCCGATGGTCTAATGAGCTGAGCTGGCTTCAGTGCAAGGTCCTTTGGGCTTTAGGGCTGCACAAGGAAGAAGGAGCTGGCTCCACAGCTGCAGACAGGTGTAGAGGAGAAGGGAAGGAGGGTGTGGGACTGTGGTTTTTGGCAGCACCAAGATATTAAATTGGCTCAGCTGAATCTTCTAGCTGCGCCCAGAACTAACCCTGCTGCAGTCCCACACGGCTCTTGTTTTTTGCTCCCCCACCACCTGCTTATTTGTGCCAGCACCAGCATTTGCACAGCCAGCTGATGAACTGTACCAGGCATCAAAGCCAAACCAACAAAACCATTGTTTAGCTTTAACCAAGATCAGCTTTACAGATGAGTGGCAAGGGGGCAGGAAAGAGTGGGGTATGGGAGTGGAGGGAAAAGCTGTGGGGTTTTTTTTCAGCAGCAGTAACTGCTTAAGGTGTTCAGTGAAATTACATCCCTTGAGGCCTGGTACTGTGGTTGAGCCCTAGAAAATGAGACATACTGAGTTTCCAGAGCATATTTGCATGAAGCTCAAAAGGGCAAGGCAGTGGTTTTCTCTGTTTCACATTTTCTTCGCTGACTTCTTCCAAAGGGTAACTTGACCCACTTATCCATCTCAGGCAATCCCAGATTTCTCCTCCTATTAAAATCACCCTGTGATTTAGTAAGGAGTGTGTAAATTAATCACCTTGTCAAACAAGTGGAGAAAAAATACGACTTTCACTTTCTGAAATACATCTGACCTGTTTGTTTGGTAGATATTTGGTTTAAAACATAATAACTGTTATTACTGCTGAGACAAACACAATATGATGCCAAGAAGCTAAACTGAATTCACTGTTATTTTGCATTTTTAAGTTCCAGTTACCAAGGCTGTCTGTTTTCAGTTCCAAATCATCACAAACCAAACCAGATTTAACTTCTCAAGAAATGCTGGATTTACTTGAAAGAATTTTGAAGATATTAAGAGGCTATTGGATGTGTTTTAGCATTGGCTATAATGTCTGAAGTTTAAAAGCTTGACTTTCTGATTACACAACACTAAGGAGCTAAAGGAAAAAATGGAAAAGCTGGACTGCTGATGCGAGTGTGGCCCACACATTGGCTGCAGAGCTGAGCACACAATCACACCTTTCCTTAAAAATACCCCCTTAAACTACCTCAAGAGTTGTCATGACATGACTGAGGTGGCAGCAGAGTGTAGGAATAAGGTGATGGGGTGGAGGAGGAATGGGAAAACAGCTGGACCCCTAAAAGAATGGCCCTATATATCTATATCTGTAACGTGTGGGGATGTCCTGGTGGGCTGCAGTCAGAAAGAGAGAATAAGCAGCAGTGCTGTGGAGGGTGTTAGCAGAAGCAGCAATATGCTAAGTCTGCCACAAGACACAATGTTCAGGGAGACCTCATGCCAGTCCTGGCCCTTGTTTACCGAGGATACCAACAGTCTCACTATGCCACATTACAGTCTCTCTACTGCAGTTCAGAGAAAGGTCCACCATAACAATGAGGCCAACTACAGTAGCCTTTTTCTGGTTGTTTTGGTTATTTCCTCTGATACTGATTTTTTTTTTTTTTTTTTTTTACAGCATTTTATGCACATTTATAAAGCTCTTTCTTATTTGTTTTATGCCAATGTTTAGTTAGCCATTGACTGTTGCATTAAGGTATTTTTTTGTGTCATAACTGTCCTTGGATATGAAAATTGAGCTTCTGCTGCTCTTCCTGCAGGACACTGAAATTTGCACTGTATATATGTATACAAGAGTAGCTTCAGTGTTCTTGGGAGGAAAAAATGAAGAGTCAAGAAAAAAGGATGAAGGAAAATAATTTTAACATTTAAATTCACTTTTGTTTTGTACATTTTTACCCATGTTGATCGTGCTTTTTCATTCCCTTGCTCAAAGTAATCTGCTCCTTTAATTGAATCTGTGTGTTTTCAAATTAACCTTTGGAATCTCAAACTAGATTAATTCAGCATAATTTAAAGATGTATTTTTTTGAGAGTCAGAGCTGTAGATATCACCAAATGCAATGTTAGTAAATTATTATAAGTCAATCAAAACTTGGGCGAAGTAAGCCCAAATCCAAAGTATTAATCCCACAAGCAGACCTCATCCTTA
This sequence comes from Corythornis vintsioides, assembly GCA_025447755.1. Lineage (NCBI taxonomy): Eukaryota > Metazoa > Chordata > Aves > Coraciiformes > Alcedinidae > Corythornis > Corythornis vintsioides. Next base: position 39,825 of record JAOEGS010020518.1, read on the forward strand.
AAAGAAGTTTAAGCCAGGCTGGCCACATACACAGAATTTTAGCATGCTATGAAATGCTTTTAGGAACAGACTATCTTTGGGCAAGTTCCACTACCATGTAAGAAGCAAGACAAAAATAACTTTTTCACTAAAGAAAGATTGAGAGGTAGGCTTATATCGCCACATTGTTGATGATAATGATTAAAATACTACTGCCCAATATTACAGCTCTTTAGAAAGCAGTCAAACAGCTTGCTGGTGTCCTTCAACAAAGCTCTTTGATTGCTTCAGACTCTGCCCACTCTAGAGAATTTAGCTGTGCTATGCCATCTGCTGCCAAGCACTTCCACTCCTTGTTGTCTGTGGAATTGAGGACACCAGCTCCATCCAGTAACCTTTTTGTATGTTGAAAGGCTTCTTTGTGGAAGGTGATGTCTGTGGAGATGTGCTAAGCAGGGCTTGCCAAGTAAAGTGCTTGGATGCTGTGGCATACAAGTTCCTATTTGTATCAGCTCCCGATTGTTTCATTGCCCTGTAGAGTGGTCTGGTCCTGAGTGAAGTTGTATATGTTCTCAGAAGCAGTGTGCTTGTCTGCCTGTGTTTCCCTGTGCTCTTAGACTGCCCATTCAGATGTCATAGTGCGGGCCCAGCAGCTTCCTTATGAGCTTTTTCCAGGATCACTCTGAACCCGAATGCTTCTTCACACATGACTGAGGCCACTGTTGCTTCTGAGTGGTGACCTTCCAGCTTATCAGACAGGATCCAAAGCAGTGGCTCCTTTTTCAGTCATATAAAGCAATCTTGCTGCTGCAGCCCATTTTGCACTTGTGCTGCCATTTTCCCAAGCTGTTCCGTTAACGCTGATCCAGCAGATGATCATTCCATAGAACATCATTTTTCTGCCATGTAAGGAGTATCTCCATTACCTTTCTCATCTGTCACCACTACTTCTGTTTAGCTTGTGTCTACTGTCCCCTTTTCTAGTTGTCTTCCTATATGAAAAAATTATTGCTTGCTGTTAAGGTACAAGTTAGTGGCTCTCCAGAGGGAATCACGCAGAATTTCTTCACGTTGCCTAATTACTATCAATTGAAGCTGACCTTTTTTTGTTAGCCTGTGCATGTATATATAATTGTTTGATTTTGTTTATGTATCTATAGATTCATGTCCTTAAATCTCTTCGTATATTAAATTAGTGCATCAATTTGCACTGCCCATTTAAAATTTCACTTTCTTTTTTAACCTAAAAAATATTCGATACTATAAAGACATACAAGAATATAAATGAAATGTTCAACTGTTCAAAATGAGGATGAAAGCTACTGCATTTGGATTTGCTTGTGTGTTTTTATATGAGCTTGGAATGTAATTTAAGAACAACTCCTGTATTTTGCAAGCATGGGGCAATAACATATGAATATCCAACTGACACCTGAAGATTTAGAACTGTATTATTCAAGACTGTTACACTTTAGGGATTTTAGTACTTTGTGTCATGCATGCTGATGAAATAAAGGCATGTTACACCTACACGATTTCATCACCTTGTCATTTAGACTGGACCATAACATAACCTGAGATGATGCAGGCAAGGGAAATACAACATACCACTCATTTCACTGACTCACATGCTACATGCTGAAAAATGTTGTTACTCCTGTTGAATAACCCTGTCATGCCCGTTTCTATTAAGGCTTCACAGTTTAGTCTATGGAAGTTGCTACTGATGTTGACAATTACAAAGAATGATGAAAATACTATATGAGCTCAACTGTGACAGTCTCTGTCCTCTCTGTCTGTTCCCACTGCTGCATTCATTCACACATGGTGTTGTAAGGCAATTAATATTAATTGAGCTGATTCATTTTGCTCATCCCAGAAGTATGAAGACTCATGTGTATATGCCAAACTTATTGTCTCATATACTGTAGTTCTGTTTACCCATGTTTGGAAGTTTCAGAGGGCTCGTCAGAGGAAAATAGATACAGTTTTTCCATTGCACAACAGAGCAGGCACAATTTTAGACCAATTTTATACCTGTCACAAATTTAATACTTTACCCATGTCCCAGTGTATTATCTTTGTTAGTCTAAAGACTCCAAGTCCCTCAGAGAGTGTCACAAATCCATATACTGTCTCTTTGTGCTAGATTTTTGTATTTCTATCAATGATTTAGTAGACAGATGTGAAAAAGCTATGAAGCCAGATAACTCCCTAGTAACTACACAGCTGCAGATGTTGAAGAGAGCAAGTTATTCTGGCTAAGGTCAGTATTAATTTATGCTCAAAACTTTCCTTCCAGACATGCCATTTTTTGATGGTATAATATATCTTACTGTTATTTTGGGCTGATCCCTCCCACATTGATCAAGCTGCTTCCCCATCTGTGGCCTCTTCTAGCATTAAGTTGTAAAGCATTCAATCCCAGTATTTGCTTTTCCTGGGCAAGGGGAGTAGTCTTAATTCACAGACAAAAGAAAGTTTAAGTTAAAAAAGACAGCAGAGTTTCAAGGCTTTGTGATACCTTACATCTATAAGAGTTTGCAAGAAGCTTCTTTTCCACCTTCATCTTTTTACTTCTTCTCAGAAGGGCAACACAATCAACAGAGAAAGACTTATAGTTTGCTTTTGTCACTGGTCAAATTCTGAATGTTCATGTCTTTTTTTCCCCTCCCTTTGATCTGTCTAAAACTCTTACCAAATTCCTACTCTGCTATCACCCCAGGTTTGGCTGAACCACAAGTTGAACTCTGTATAATACAAACAGATAGTACAAAATAAAGGGCTGTTTTATAGCCAATTGATATTAGCTAGTGGTCATTCATGGTAGGGTAACATAGTTGTTTAATGCTTTAAAATTTGAGGTGGGTTGGGTGACCATGCAGATTTAAAAGCTTTTTTTATCCTATAAACTCACCTCATTTAGCTTCAACAAGTGCCTTTCCCATAAAGAGGATTAGTTTTAATTTTTTAAAGGGTGCTAGGGTAGTGAAGCCATTGAGATCTCTGAAAGCCTCTTCTGGCATCCCTCTGTGTTTAGCAGGAGTCTTTTCAATTTTTTCAAATGTCAGTGAATGTTGACATAGAACCAACAGCTGGCCTTCTCTTGGGAGGCTTCAGACACAGCATGGTACATCCCAGGCATATGCCTTTCTCCCGTCAGCCAGCCAGTGGAGTTACAGAGCTGCTGTGACTTGGCACCTCTGGCAGTTCTAACTAGTGTCAGTTCAGCACCTTGCTAATGAAGCTGAAGGGCTTCAGGTCAGCTTGGAGCACGACTAGGAGCGACTTGTCATCTACACAAAATAGGTTTAGATATACCTACATAAAACTGCCCCACATACACATTGTCTGAATCTATCACATTAGTACAATTTCCCAGCAAAAGATCTTATTGTCTCTGGGAGTAGAGCAAGGGGAATTCATGTGGAAAGGAATGTGCCCTCTTTCATCCCATAGTACAGAAATACCAGGTTCCTCACTGGAGATCCTCAGTATTGGCCCATGATCATGTCTGGGGACAGACTTTTTAGTAGAGTCTGTAGCAATAGGGCAAGGGGTAATGGTTTTAAACTAAGAGAGGGTAGGTTCAGACTAGATACAAGGAAGAAATTTTTTTACAATAAGGGTGGTGAAACCCTGGCACAGGTTGCCCAGAGAGGTGGTGGAACATTCAAGGTCAGATTGGATGGCGCTCTGAGCCAACCTCATAGAGTTGAAGATGTTCATGGCGGGGGGGGGAGGGTTGGACTAGATGACCTTTAAAGGTCCCTTCTGACTCAAACCGTTCTGTGATTCTGTGATTCTATGACTTGTGTCACAACACAGTATTGTGGTGTTCATGCCTGATTTTGGAAATAGCTACTTCATTTCTGCTACTTACCAATTTTGCCTGCAGGTTTTCCTCCATATGCACAAAGGTTTAGTGTTTGCATATAAGGCAGCACAAGAGCATTTTTTTTCCTTGTAGCCACTTGCACTGGAAATTAAAACAAAAAGTCATTGGAAAAATGTATGGTCTCAGGGAAAAAAAAGCTTGCTATTGCAAAATTCAGATCTAGGGGCAAAGTATGAGTAGACTGTTATGTTTTATAATTCAGGGAGTATAGTTATTTTGATTTGGGTCATCAATACACAAACCTCAAGTATTTACTTTTTTGAAATGAAAAATTTTATGCCTGAGAAAGGTCTAAGTTATCTTGAAAAAAAAGATAGCATAGCTCTAAATTTGAGATATCCAGCAATTTTAAAGGATATGATGTCTATAAAAGTTACTGGAACAATTCCCATTGATTCCCACTGACTCAGGTCTTAAGAAACACCAACTTCAGTTAACTTAACTTTTAGATATACCCATGGCAGAAATCTGGCCTATGGTGTCGAGCAAATAGTAAATAACAGCTGCTAAAGTAAAAATGGCTTGAATGACAATTGTACTATTGGTCTCCCAGCCTGCTAGGTCAGGCCAAAGCATGCCATGGTTCCCTCTCAGCTAACGTGCCAGCTTTTCTCTCCCTGTGGGAGAGATAACTGTGTGCTGTAGTTAGATATAGATACTGTGATCTTTGGATACAATAAACTAGCAAGTTGAGTGAGTTTAGTGTTGTAGCCTTTTGCATTGTTGGGAGTTGTTGTTTAAGGTATTAGACATGCTTTTAAGACACTCCCTAAATCCTCCTCAGTTTTATTAGTGTGTCTCTCCTGCTTAGGCCAGTGGTTGTCTTCTATTCTTAGAGGCGTTACTTTGTCAATATACACCGCCCCTTCAAATCAGTCTTATTTATTGCCTACAGCATACATGTAATATCCATCTCTAGTAATTTGCAGATGATCTCTCAGAAATGCTGCCAAAATTCCAGGAAGGCTTCAGGATGGTCCCCCTTACTTGTTTGATATAATGTTTAATGGTGAACCCATTTCATAAATGCTTGTCACATTTTTTCATCCGTGCACCTGCTTTGGAAAGAAATCTGACGTGGAGCCTGCTGTTGCCTTCACCAGCCAGAGCTGTTAACTCAGGCACTGTGTCTCACCAGGCAAGCAGAGAGGCAGCAGCAGAAATTCCAGTTGCCGTGTTTTGCAGATGCCAGATCTTTCAAGCTTCAGCTCTCTAGCCCTGAACTGCAAAGTGCTGTGGATCTCATGCCAGAATTAAGGTTGCCTTCGTCTTTCATGTTTGAAATTATGTCTAAGGAAGAACCAGAGATAAGACAGATATTGGCAAAGGGAGAGAGGGGAAGGGAATTTCTACATTTATTAGTCGTGTTATTGAAGAAAGAGGAAAGATTTTATCATGTCTGTCTCGCTGAAAGAGAGACTCTGAGTTCAGAAGATCTGCTGGTAACAGTGCATAACTGAGTCTACTTTCATACACGTTAATGCTAGAAGGGAAACATGACTTTCCTTACAATAAAGAGGCAAAAAGGTTTTGTCATCAAGGTGTTTGATGCAGGTATGCCTCTGTATGGATGACCAATAGGTGAGAATTAAGCCATCATTTGTTGTAACTGATAATAAAATGCAGATTGGGGGAACATGGTGCTAATCCAAACGGGGATGGGAGGAGAGCCACTTCATGCACATGCCGCTGGCCCAGCCTGTGGAAGGGCTGAAGTCCTCTTTGCTGTCCACTGCTTGGTAAATGTGTACCTGGTGATTAAAGTACTTATCGGGAATGATATAAAGATGTGACAAGTAGTACAGCATTCCTAATTAGAACTAGCCATTTAACAGAGACAAAAAAAGCCCCAAACAAACAAAAAACAACCTACCAAACAAAACAAACAAACAAACAAACAAAAAATAAAATTATTAACTAATGGGGTTTGTTATTTTACTAGTAAGAGGAGCATGGTCCCTTTAAACGCCTTGGCCTCCTTTTTTTAGTGTTGTTGCTGAGCTGTGCCCCACCCCTGCATAAGCAACACCTGCATACCTGCAGGGTACTTTCTTCTTGATAGCTTGTGCCTTGATATGTTGGTGGAGTGGTCTGCATTCGTGATGTTTAGTCATCCATTTTACTAATGTGAAGACATTGATCGAACATTTGCCAGATCCCCCCAGTGATGTAATAACTTAACAGTGCTTCTAACAGCCTTTCTGTGGCGTTTGTGTTCTTGGTAGCCCCTGGGCCGATTAGTTAGTTTTAAAAGCAAAAAGGACAACCCCCCCCACGCCAAACACACTTTAATGGCAAATCCTAGCAAGAAGAATACAAAACGATTCCGGGTAGCTTGGCACCGTGAGAGCTTTATGCAACAGTCTTCTCAGCAAACCGACAGTGTTTCAGAGCAGTTTGCCAGTGTTGATTGACTGCTTATGACATATGTTAGGCTGAACTGGGGGTCTGTGCAATTGCTCTGGATACAGGAATGTATTGCATGTCCAGGAATCCTTAAAGTACAGGTGCTATGGGGTATGAGGAAGCCTAACTGATTTTAAGGAGGAGTGAGGCATTTGGAAGTGATACCATGCTCAAGGCTTCCAAAAATCTTTCCTCACCCAGATGTATACACGTGTATTGCTCGAAGCAGAAATAGGTGACTTGCAGAAAAAAAAAAGTAGAGGATAATGTTCTTTACCTCTTGACATGCACGCTGGCGAGATTCTACAAGGGACCAGGATGCTGCTCTCAGGAGCAGTGGGTTTACTAACAGATTTAAGTCTACTTTCAGATCATTACTGCTGGTCTCTGATGGTTATCTGCTCCCACCACAGTAGAGTGCTAGAGTGTACATCCCCCAGTAGGTATTTTGGGTCCTCTGGCACATGCCACACAGGCATCGTATTGATAGATTAGGTCACATCTTCCTTGTTCAGTGGAGGAAAAGGAAACCTAAAGCTATTCATTGCCAATTTTTTTATACCTTTAAAATGTAAATGAGGTAAAAAAAAAAAAAAAAGATACTCCTTTGAAATAATCAATGAGACCTTCATTATGTGGGAAGGAGGGAGAAAGAGAACAAAATGTTAGGAGTGAGACCAGGAACGTAAATCCACAGAGAAGAAAAATAATGATAGAGCATAGGCACAATGTACGCTGCAGAAAGAGGCAGAGGAGAAACGTATGTCAGACTTACTGGGTTTGGAACACAAGAAGGCAGGGAGATGGTTGGCAGAGAAAAAAAATGAAGGCATGTGAATGCCCACCAGAAGGAGCTACACAAATACCAGTTGGGGAGAGGCTGCTCTGCCCATGCTTTACAGGATCAAAAAGCACACGCAGTATTTCAGTGTGTGTTTGTATAGTGTATAACACAGTGCAATTCCAGTCCTGATTACTAGTGGAAGATAGTGTAGACACAGTCAAAACTCATCGCATACAGTCCCCAGTAGGAAAGACGAGACAGGGGCTTGGCAAACCACGGGCTGACCTAGTCTCTCACTCCTGATTTTGTTCCAAGTCATTAATTGTAGAGCTAATTAGTGGCATATTGTAGAACTGAGGTCATTAAGACATAGACCTCTTTGTATCTTCCCCAGCTAATTTTAAAAACAACTAGAAGGTTTTGGTACATTTCCTAGTTGTGGACAATGCTGCTATATTCAAACCCCCTCATCCCCTTTTGCCCGTTATTTTGGCATTTGCACATTGTCCCTGCTGTTAGTAGGGCTTCCTTTCAATGCAGAGCAATGGCTGGAGATTTCCCAGTGTAGATGTGTTGCTGTTCCTTTTTCTGGACTATGGTACTTGTCTGGAATAGGGAGCAGGATGCAGATTCTGCCACACACACTTCACATCAAAAGGACCTCACTAGTGTGCAGATTTGAGAACGGAGCTGCACTGGAGGAAACTTCAAGCATGACAGACAGCTCTGGAAAATCAAATCAGCTTTAAAGAGAAACACAGAGCATTGAGCTGGCTCCGCACTGATAATAAGCATTTACAATCCGTAGATCATGACAACTGCACCATGCAGGGATAATTGTCTGTTATAAATGGCACTGTAGTGAGGAGAAGACCAGTGATCTGTCTTTAACATGATTATAACCACAAATCAACGATAAGGCAGCCATTGATTTCTCTGATTCACTGCCATCAAAGATGAATGACCATAAGGCAAGGAAAAACAAAAATCAAAGCAGAGCATATAATATGTGGATGCTTTTCAGCCTAAAGAAAATCTAGAAATTAATTATTTTGTAGACTAATTACATCTGAGCAATATAATCATGGAGAGAACGTGAGGCTTATACATTCATTTTGGCCTCAGCATTCACACTGCAGCATCCTGCACCATACAGCAGCATGTAGCAGGTGATAGGAGAGCAGAATCCTGACCACTTGCAATGACCAGAATTCTCATCAGTATGTTCTTGAGTCAGTGGTGTCATTTTGGTGTCCCGGCTAAATTTCATTTTCATTAGTTACATTCTGACTACTTAATTTCCCAAGAAGCGTAGTTGTCATTGTCTTTAATTATTTGGAGATTAAAGTCTACATGGAGGTTTTTTTAGCGTTACACGTAAAATTCTGCATGCATTTTGTGTGCAACACCAAAGAAAAAGATACAGGATTTGATCCAAAGATCTTAAAATCAGCATGAGGATAAAACCACATTAGAACATCATCTGGGAATGAGCTGAGGTAAAGGTTGATAAGTGGGAGTGTGAATGGATGAGAAATGAGAATGTAAAGGAAAAGGAATGTATCCATTAAGCAATAGGTTATGTCATTTGCCTTACTTTTTGTATGTCTTGCTAGAAGGTTGTCATTATGTTTGAAGTCTTAAAGGACTTTAAATTTCTTGCTTTTGGTGTCCTAGTATTGATAAACTTTAAAATGGGATTTTTCAGAGAGAGGGCTAGCAGGCTGTACCAGCATCACAAAAAACAAACAAGCTCCCTTTCTCCATTTATGTTGCCTCTAAAAGTGCCATGTTCACAAGCAAAGAAAAGAATGATTTATTTAATCACAAGGCATGACTGTATTTTATTTCTCATCTGAAAATTGAGAAACACTGTTCTAGCAGTGCAGTGCCTCTTTTACATGACAGGCCAGGGACCTCTTTTCGGTACCCCAGACATCTGGGAATCTAGCCTAAAATTGGTTCAGTGCCTTAGCAATTTTGTCAGCTGAATCCTAAAGCCAAATCCTAAACTGTTTCTTACAGTATCTGTGTTTTCCCTAGAGTCTATCTCATCTGAACACTGACCAAGCTTGACCTATGTTGTCCAAGATTTGATGAGATCACAGTGCAAGCCTGTCTAACTGCTGGCCATAAATTGTTGTAATCCTCCATCTGGCCGCTCTGACAAGCATATGCTTTGCTTAACCACAGTGCTAAGAGCCATCAGTGCTGTCTTCTCGGGGCTGCACGCATTAGGCACAGGAGCAGAGTGGGTATCTGTAAAGCTCCCGGAGCTGTAGGTTCAGGGTCTGTGTGGCTGGACTTTGCAGGAGCTGCACCAGCTTTGTGCTGGCTGGAAGGCTGCTCTTGGGCAGCAGGATTTCAGCTGGGGCAGCACTGCTGGCTTGAGATGTTTGCAATTTTCTAGGGGCCTCTGTGGTGGAGTCCATACTGAACTTTTGAGCCTTGGCTGTAAAGATTATACTTTTAGACATCCAGATAAAATCCTTTACACTGAAACCCACTTTATACCTAATTGTTTTAAGAGGAAAATGGGTGCCTTAATTGTGCCCTTTTTTATTTTCCTCCCCCATTTTATAGAGTCATTGACTGTGGTATTTAGAAAACAGTGTTGGTAAGCCATTTTGTCTTTTCCCTTCTCTCTGACACCTCCAACAACAGCAGAATCTCTGAATATAAGTAGCATGCTTTAGTCCTTTAAACTCTATTATTAGTGGACTGAGGTCATCACTTGTAATTCAGGTTGCCCAGACCTTCCTACACTGAGACTATATTGATTTTATGTGTTTAGAACTTCATCAAACATGAATTGTCTTCGGTGTATGCTTCAGGCAGAATACGTGTAGAAATGTCAGCAAAACAGTTTAAGTATTTCTGAAAACAGAAAGAAGAAGAGTGAATTGATTTGCCAGGGCTGAAAGTATTAGAGAACTTTTTTTTTTTTTTTTTTGAAGGGTCTCTAGTGCTCCTGTCCACTCAGGAAGAGAGATTAAAATTGGCAGGGAAAGGAAAGATTAATTTTTTGCCAAGAGATGAGGTCTCAGTTTTGCAACTAAATATTGCAAAAACCAGTTTTCATAATGGCTTGTTGCAATGTGAACCTGGGAAAAAACAAAATCACCCTCCATTATTTGACCACTCTTTGTTCTGTTCACTGAATGAGACAGGGGTCTTTAGAAAGGAACATATCTGAGCATGCAATTAAAGGCAGGTACCAGGGTGTACCCGAAGTGAATTCTTAACTAAGATTATACTGGCAACATTAATTTTGAACTGGAGAATATAGGAAAAATAAAAAAGCCATGGGAATGCAGGCATACCTGGTGCCCAGGTATTTGCTTCTTTAAGCCAGCTACGCACAGTTCTGCCTTTTGAAGAGTCATTTTTTTGGTGGGATCCTTGCATTCTTTGGCCTCTGTTGGTTCATGAAGACCAGAAGGGCAACAGAAGTTTTGCTATTTATCATATGATGCAGTGTCCAACAGCTGCCTTTTCTAATATGCGGTGATCATATCAGCTCACTGAATTCCTCACTCCTATCATGCTTTCTCCTTAGTCTTCTATCATTCACCAGTCAGTCCTGCTCCTATGCTTAGCATAGTTCTTCTAAAACCATGTTTGCAGTTGAGCTCAAAATAAAAGTATTTTTCCTTGGTTGCAAAAAAGCAAAAAGCTTGCTAATTCTACCACAGTTTCATAACCACCTTAAACTGGCTGAAGCCAGTAATGCTATCAAAAAGATAAGTTACTGCCCTTTCTCCCACCTCAGTCCTGCCCCTGCACAAGATCAGCACAAGGATTTGGACAACCACACAATGAACAAGATCAGGGAACTGATCCAAATTAAAAATGAGCTTGGCCCCCGCAACATTTGTTTTCTTCTGCCAGATCAGTTCCCTAGGCCTGTTCAGTTCACAGCTGCACCAACAACTGTGCCAGCACAAAGGGGGTGGGTGACATGGGGCTAGGGATGAGCAGCCGTTGAGGAGGAGGAAGGGTGGGACTGTTTTACTTCTGACTTATGCAGCCAAGAGTAACACTGACCTTGGGCAAGGTGACTTAGGCTTGCAAGAGGTTAGAAAAATTGAGAAGAGGTTTCTAAATTGCCCAAGATAAGTACCATTTATATGGGAAAGAAAACCAAGAGCTGATGTCTTTTTCTTTATGTTTTTAATTATTATATAACATGAACTGAGTATTTTGTCACAAAATATCAACAAATGTGGGAGTAAAGGAATGCATTTAGATGCAATATGGTGTAATAAATGGAGTAAACTCTTCTGGTGTAATGAAGGAGATGGAGCTCTGTATCCAGACAATGTCCATGGTTTTCCCAGCCTTCATCCATCACCACAATCCAGTCCTACCCCAAGGCCTCTTTTACCCATGGATGTTGTTAGAGCAGGTGCCTAAGTGTGGCACTCCCTAGCCCTGTGGGGCAAGCTGACACAGCCACAGGCACGGCACCAGTCATTAGTGCACTGCTTGCACGGCCACTGCAACTGAGTGACCAAGTAGTAAGAGCTCAGAATCGATTGCCAAACCATCTTTGATTCTTTTCTCATAGAGTTATTAGCTTTACTTTTTATCTGTCACCTGTCTGAATAAATTTTAATATATCATTCTCTGATGATTCTTGGAAGAAGATGTAACTGGGACAAGGACTGTAAGAACTTGAAAACAATAATTAAAATGGGAGATAAGATTAAGCTTAGTGATGTCTTCCAAGAAACCAGTAATAGAGCAAGGTCATTCCAGTTATGTAAATCTTTTTAAGCTGAGTGACTGAAGAGAAATTTAATTTTAAAAGAACCAATAATGTTTGGTTACACGGAGCCCACTAACTCCTGCTGAGGTGATAACCAGGAGAAAGTGAAACTTTCTTTGAAAGCTAAATGGATGCAGGCAAGATCCAAAGGGAGAATGTCATTCTCTAGAAAGTACAACCCTGGTGCAGTAGAGTGGGCAGGAGCACTGTGCTTGGTGGCAGCACGACATTGCCAGGGAACTGAGCACAGCCTCCCATCTTTGTCACCAATGGAGCAAAGGCCTCACAGCAGTCTGTACAGAAAATAACCAATAAAGGAGACAAGGGAGTGCCCTCCTTACTACTTTGTTTTGGCCAAAATCTTTTGGATTCATAACTTTTAATAAGGATCTTGGCAGCTTTTACTAGGTACATTAATCTTAGGAAAGTAATGAATTTTGGTCTGAATCCCATCATCTTAAGAGTGGAAAAGATGAACGACCACTCAATCTGATCAAAGACCGTTCTGATATCTGCAGATAGATTTACGGTGGAAGTCTTATTTAAAGTAACCTAGGGAAATACATGTAATAACTTTGTAAAATTATCAGTTCCACATTTATTCTATATAAATCTCACTTAATCATGGTGGGTCAGTTCAGGAAGTACTTCTAAGAGCAAAATGGTTTCTTTGTTCTTTTGCATATGAGAGTGAGTCAGGAAACTAAGGCAGGTATCAATTAGACTTTGGCTCTTTGGAGGCAAACTCACAGAATTCATTCTAGAAAATGGTTGGATACACCCAAACAGGAGTATAGAGTACCCTCGTGTCACAATTTCTGCCTTCAAGGCCTTTCACAGCTTAGTTTATTTTTGTCTGTGTGTTTGTGTGTAACCAGTGCCAGCTCAAAGCTTCTCTTTAATGAGGTAAAATTCAGTGAACACTGGCACTCAAGGATGAGGATAGTCAACTTCTGGCATAAATCAGTTCACTTTGGCTTCCACTGAGGGATGCAGAAATCACTTTTTTGTGGACAGCACCAGAACAGTTCCCCCAGGCACTGGCCTTCTTAAACATCTCAGGCTACCCACCACCCTGATCACTCTGCATCCCCGTTAAAGTGATGGTGATGGGCCTCTGTGCTGTGCTTCGCTCAGCCAACCTTTGGCAGCTGAGTGGGGATGCTGAGGCTGCTGTGCTTCTGCTGCTGGGGAGCAGGAGAGTTGGAAGGGAGATTGGTGGAGGTGAAGGAGAGCGATCCCATAGGCCCCTTTACCCAGCTGCCCACAGCTGCCCGCAGAGCGCTTGGCAGTGCAGGTGGGCAGTAAAGAGGGCAGACAGGAGGGCCACTGGGCCCCCTTTAATGGGGACAGGGTGTTGGGTGAGCAGCTCTGCTGCTAGCATTTTGCTGTCCCGTTCAGTCAACTCATGGAAGCCACCATAAACTTCTGCTGTGGTGTAGGACTGAAATATTTCAACTAGCTCAAACCCAAGTGCCTTTCTTGGCAGTGGAAATCAGCTATGAGCTCAGTGCTACTGTGGCTAGGGCAGATCCTTGTATCCAGATGGGTTTGGAAAACCATATGCAGATCTGCACAGTTATGATGACCTTCTAAAAATACTCCTTACCTTCTCCCACATGTTGTCTTCTGCCCGAGGCATCTTTCCCAAACAGATTTGTGTAGTTGCTAAACAGTCTGTGTATCCTATTTTAATAATGCTGAGGTGGGAGACTTGTTTAATACCTCACCTATTCAAAAGAGAAGCAGACAAGCCATGAAGTATAGGGGTTGATAAATTTTACCAGCCAGCCCAGGAAAGAAGGAAATAATAAAATCAAGTACCCTTTATAAAGTTATTAGTCTTTTTGACAGAACTGCCTCTTCTCTCTGAAAATACTGTTGGTATTTTCCCACGCTACAGTAAGACTATAATGGCTAAAAAAAAAAAATTACTCCAGTGATTTTAATGTAAATAATAAGTTATGAGTTTGATAATTATCTGTGAAACTCTACTTTCTGGCAGGAACCTAAAGGTGAAGCGAAGTTACTTAGTTTGGAGCTAAACTGACCCCAGAAAGCACTCTGTATCCCTAGAACCTCCTGAAGAAACCAGATGAAGCCTGGCTCAGGTTAACAAGAAATACTAATTCATAATCTTTATATAAACTCTGTTTGTAGAGGAAGGTTAAAAACCAGCAGTTGTAGCAGCAGCATATTTCTTCAGTATTTGTTACATAATAGTATAAAAAATGCAACATAATGAACATCTTTTAGCACTGTGCCTTCTGATAAGCTGTTTCTGAGACACTGATTTTAGAGGGGATTAGGCAGGTGCTTGGTGATAAAGTGTCTATGAGATTAAAGTTTCCTTTGAGACTCTTATTAAATAAGTTTATCTGTGTAAGTGCCCTAACTCCATTAAAATTCAGGTTCACAGGCCTTACAACTGATGGTGTCATTGGATTGTACACCTCATCTGATGAAGAGTCAGGCTGTTCATAGAATTGATCACTCGCTTCATTGCCCCAGCCTCATGGCCTGCATCAGTCTGAATGATCACACAGTGGTAGAGCAAAAAGAGGGGAAAAAAAAGGTTCTGTCACCTCTTGAGATAGCAGCAGAGTTAGTCAGCCCAATGCAGAGGAGGAACCCTGCTGTAGGAGCAGCATCAATCTAGATAGCCAGTGCCTCTCAGCTCTCCTTTTTTCAGCTTCCTCATGTTATTCAGAAAAGCTAGGCAGATGCTAATGATGTTTAATTAGGGTATATTAAAAGAACTGATGGAGTTCAAGGTGGTGAATGTACTACAAAGACCCTGATGATACTACTCACACACAGAGTAATGGGTTTAGACAGTTAGTTATGAGTTGAACACCCTAAAGCAGGCAGCAGGCTCAAGTTTTGTCTTGGGTGTGTACAAAACAGCCTGGCCAGGGAAGCCTCGTGGCAGATTTGAACATGGCACTCTGTTTCTGCTTGCCCTCTGGTCTTCTCACACAACTGATTTGTCTGAAGCCAGTTCTAACCAGCTCTCATCCAGAACAACCGTTCTGGTTATTAAACATCAGCAAAAGGCCATACTAGCCTGTTTTATAGCCCTTTTTAGGTAAAGGAGCATATTAATGTGATCCTCCCCAAGCCTCAATGTAAGTAGAAAATAATTTAATTCTCTCATGCCAAAGCGAACCAACCAGTCAACCCTAACAACAACAAAAGCAGTAAAACCACGGTTCTAACAAGACACCTGACAAACTGCAGCGCTTCCTTAATTATCTTCTTGTCATATCTGTTTAGTGTGAATCATGCACTGAAGAGATACTCAAGCAAGGAGGATCCAGTGGATAGAGCCTGCTGCCTGCCCCAGTCCTGCCAAGTCAGCCAGCAGAGCAGAGCAGAGCAGAGCTTGGGCACACATAAGGCCTTTTCAACTTATTTCTCCATGTTCTTGGAGACTGCTGAGCACTGGGGGCAGCTGCTACTGCTGCATCCCAGAACACTTGGCTGTGATTTAAGCACTACCACAGCACAAAAGCCAATAGCACTCTCATGTTTCTTCTGTACCTTACTTGCAAGTATCTGCATAACACTGACAAAATTTAAAGATATTTTAGTTTGTATTTTACTAGCTATATCTGCAACCCAGTGCTGCATTATGTGCAATTGCATGTAAAAAGTTCATTTGCTAACAGTAATAGTATAACCATAAAATACCAGTTAAAGCTGATTACCCCCATTCACTCATCCTGAATCTTTTAAGGTTCAAAACTTAAGCAATAAATGACTAATTTTATTCCAGGTTTCCCCCATCAATATTATGGCACCGTTCTGTGTTCCAAGTTCTTCCCTACACTCTCGTTTCATATGCTATCTAACAACATAGTACAATTTACCTGTTTGCAGTTTGTGTAGTATTCACATGCCGAATAAATGAATGTATTTTAGTTTATGAAGTTAAAACGTAGTGCTGATAACCTCACAGACATAAAACTTGATACTTCTGTGACCTTGAGCAAGCCACCGGAGTTCTGAGTCTTCAAACTTGTAAAGTTCTTGAGGAGGGCAGGTGGTAGGACTACTAGTAAAACATTCAAGGACTTAACTTCTCTGAGACTTGGCTTTGCTGGGTTTTACAATGAGGTTAATACCATACCTAGAACTTAATATACATGTGAATATTTACAGGCATTAAGTACAGAGATGTAATTGTACCAGTAGAGGTGTATTGTAGTATTTTGCAATGTGGAAACATCTCGTACTTGTTACTTCATATCTCCTTCCAGGAACTATGAGTGGGTAAAGCATTTGTTAAAGAATTAGTTTCAGTTCAATCCTACTTGTGCTCTGCTTATCTGAGTACTGTAGATTCCTGTGAACACAGGTGGCAAGAGAGGCTTACTGTTCCTCCAGTGGACAGAACACAAACAATCAGCTTGATCTGCTTTCGATCAAGAGCTTGCAGATTGTAATGGAGCTCAGGTTCATTTCAGAGACTTCACTGCTGGACATCTGATTGCACAAGAAGCCTCGTGCACTTTGACAGGTTTACTCGCATCAATTAGAAGGCAGCGCAACTGCACCTATGGCCAGCACAAGGTCCACCCATAGAGTACCTGGGGATAAAGGGTGGTCTGTTATTGGAAGGTATTAGAGCAATTACTTCAGTGTTAAGAACAGACTTAAGTCAGGGACTGAATCACTTGTAAGCAAGAGGCAGGATAAACCCCAGTTCAATCAGAATGTTACGGGAATTAACTTTAATTGCAAGTCTCACAGTCTTTGACGCTTTCCTTAAAGGCCCAGCTGCCGGCATCTCACCCGCGCAGCGGCGAGCACACAAGCGCCTTTTAAACCTCCGCCAGCCCCGGGGGCCGCCGAGCAAACGTGGTTGAGTCCGGGCCCTTGGGGGCTAAGGCAGCGGGACGGGGGAGGGCAACAAAGCCTCCCCGGCGCCTCGCCGCGCTCCCGCTCCCGGGGCCGCGCTTGGCAGCGGCGGGCGCAGCGCTCCTAGCGGGGCCCGGCCGCGCGCGGCGGGGGCGGTAATTTGGCGAGGATCCCTTGCCGGGCCGGTGCGTGTGCGAGAGAGGAGCGAGCAGAGCGAGAGTGCGGCAGCGCTGGCAGCGGGGCGAGCGGTGGCGGGGCCGCTCCGACTGCCTGACGCCAGCGAGACCAGATCAATCCAGGCGCTGAGGCAGCGCGGGGCTGCCCGGCGGCGGCGAGCGGAGCCCCCGCCTGCCCCGGCCACCTCACCGACCTGCAGCCGGTAACAACTTCGCGTCCCCTCGCCTCTCCCGCCGTGCCTGCGCCGCCCTCCTCTTCACTCTTACCCCCCCCCCCCCCCCCCCCCCCCCCCCCCCCCCCCCCCCCCCCCCCCCCCCCCCCCCCCCCCCCCCCCCCCCCC
>JAOEGS010020519.1:7999-23078 GCA_025447755.1 Corythornis vintsioides
GGGGCTCCTCTGGCCCTGCTCCAGCAGCTCCCTGGCTCTGCTGTGCTGAGGATCCAGAGCTGGACCCAGCTCTGCAGGGGGGTCTCCCCAGAGCCCTGGGAGCATTGGGGCAGGATACCCCCTGGCTGGGGTGCAGCCCAGGATGCAGTTCTCCTTCTGGGCTGTGAGTGCACATTGTATTGTTTTTCCCCAAGATACCTCACTGGCTTCTCAACCTACTTCATCTGGGCCACAAGCTCCAGCAGCAGCAAAGAAGTTGCATCCAGGGTGTGACTCCACCTTGCTCCTTCCTCTGCTGCCCTGTGTCCTGTCTGGCACAGGAGCAGAACAAGTCTGACTGCTGCCCTTCAGGGTGTGCTGAATGACAGCAGAAGGACCTGCCACAGCTTCACAGATCCTCTGCAGGGTAACACAAGCTCCTTCATGCTCCATTCAGATGTTCTGGTGCTAATGTGGCAGGCAAGGGGATACTCTGCCAAAAATACCAACTACTTCTGCCCATCCCAAACTGTTGTTGACTGGGGGTGGGGGTGTGGGCTGTTGCTGGAGCTTGGAGACCATTAAAGTAAAAGAAGCATAAAATTGCTGGCTACTGATACACCACAGCGTTTAACTTGGTGTGACTTGCATGGCACGGAGTGAAGAGGTGACAGAGCACAAAAAGGCTCAGCAGTTATTGCTTCAATTAGCATGTGAGGACCTGAGAAGGTGCTTGGAGCCGCTGGGGTGGAGCTTGAGCAGAACGCGCTGAGCAGAGTATCCACCAGAGGTCTCTGCAGATCTGGAGCTCACGATTTTCTCATCTTGGAGCAAGTCCTGAAAGCATCAGTGAGCCCTGAAGCAGACCAGCAGACCTTTTTTCCTTAAAAACTCAGTATTAACTTCTTGGGCCTTTCAGTGCTTCTCCATCAGAAAGATGGGGACACACTTTTTGTCAGGGCCTGTTGTGACAGGACAAGAGGTGATGGTTTTGAGCTAAAAGAGGGAGATTTAGAGAAGGAAGAAAATTTTTACAAGTGTGGTGAGAGCCTGTCCCAGCTGCCCAGAGAGGTGGTGGCTGCCCCAGCCCTGGCACCACCCCAGCTGAGGTTGGTGCTCTGAGCACCCTGCTCTGGCTGCAGATGGCCCTGCTCCCTGCAGGGGGGCTGCACTAGATGACCTTGAAAGGTCCCTTTCCACCCAAATCATTCTGTGATTAAACCCTCAGCCTGATCAGTAGTGGTTCCTTTCCCACATTTCTTTTTTAGTAGGAAGAATAAGAGGTGTTACTGGCCAGGATGTGAAATGAGGACCTGAGTTTTCACTGCTCATTCCTAACCAGAAGGACCTGATGTCATCCTGGTTATTTGGTGACCTGTTTCAGGGTGGACTAACTGTGCTGCCTCAGCTAGCAGCTGGAACATACTGGGATAAACAAACAGCAGGAACACTGAGCAGTGGTGTTACCTGTGGCTTCAGTATAACCTGAAGAAGAAGCAATCTTCCAGAAAAGAAATATTCAGGAGGTGCTGTGACACTCCACAACTTAGTGTCTGTTTGGAACAGCTTCAGAAGCCTGGCCAGGACTTGAACAAAAATCTGTAAGCTATGGATTTGTTTCTTCTCTCTGCTAGTGCTTTTAATTGGAGTTTAGAAGTGAGAGCTGGCCCCATGACTGGAATGAGCAATTAAAAACTCTTCATTGTTCTGCTGTAGTTTCCTGGCTCATGGCACAAACTCTCTCTCTCTCTCTCTCTCCCTCATTTTAAATTAGTCAAGAAATGCAGTTGCTGCCGTGAAGCGCAAGAAGAAAACTGGAGTAGCCAACATCACATTTGATCTCTACAAGCTGAACCCCAAAGATTTTATTGGCTGCTTAAACATCAAGGCAACCTTCTATGAGATCTACTCTGTCTCCTATGACATCAAATGCATGGGAGCAAAAAGTGTCCTGAGGTGAGTTTGGTTCCACTGCTGACCTTCCACTGACTGCCTTGGTGTGAGATCTGTGGCTGCTGCTTGGCTCTGTCTTGAGAAAAATCAGTGTTTTTAGTAATTCTGATGTAGTGGCCAAAAGGCTGCATCTTCCTTTGTAAGGTGCAGAGCTGACTTGGAAAAACTTACTCTAGATTTTTCCAGTGGAATCTTAAATTTCCCCCCCCACACCCCATGAGGCAAAGATCCTATCAGTTTGTATTTGTGGTGAGGGTGTAGGCACAGCCTCTTTGTTTTCCTCATGGAATTTCCCAGATTGTTTGACTTGTTTGAAGAATGCAGGGGGCTGAGGAAGAAGCATTGGGCTCTTTTTTTGAAGGGGATGAAAGGATAATTTTGAGATCTAAGGGCAGAGGTCTCAAAGCTCACCCAGACTTTGCAATACCTGGCTGCCAAATTCCCCACCTGACCTACGTGGAGGCAAAGGAAGATGGAAGAGACAGGACACTGCTGTTTTCAGCTGAACTTGTCATCTGCAGTAAGACTCCTGCAGCACAGGCTTCTTTAGGGTTTCCTCAGAGCAAAGGTTAACCCTTGAACAGCTGCATTCCTCCAGTTCTTCTGTTTGGCAAGTCTCTTGAGCCAGAAGAAACTCTGATTTCTCACCATCTGCTGTGGAGATGAGTATCAGCACTGGAACCTGCAGTGCTGAGTGTGAAGTAACAGTTCTGTCTCCCTGCCAACACAGGGCAGCTGGTGAGCAAGAGGCAGTGCTGGCAAACAGCTGAAGTAGCTGTGGAGTTCTTCTGGAAGCCCTGTTATGTTACAGAGTGGAGCTGTCAGGGGAGTCCCAGTGTCAGGGTGGGAAACCAGCCTGCTAGAAAGGAACAGAGGTGAGAGAAGGGACAGCATAGGCTACTCTGAACACATCAGCCCTGTCTCAGCTGGTTGTTGAAGCTGCAGGTGGATGCTGTTCACTTCTTGGTGTAGTCCCTCTGCTAAAGAGTTCCAAACTGCTGACTGTGATGCCCTCTCCTGAGCCCACCTGTGGAGTGTGGGGAGAGAGGACTCTCAGATGCTGCAGCTGTCCATGGGTGGGAGGGGTGTGCAGCCTGCCAGGCCTGGTTAGTGCATTTCCCCTCTTGTGTCCAGCTGAAAGATCAAATGTCCAGTTGGACAAATAACTCACTCTGTGGCTTAAGTGCCAACTGCTGTGCTGTGCAAGTGCCATGGTGCAGCTGCCCAGGAGCTGGGAACCAGCTGCAGTTTCTGTACCACTGCAAAGGGAAGGCTGTGCTGGGATGGCTGGGAAGCAGGAGTAAGGGTACAGTGGTTTTTCAAGGCTTCCCAAGCTCAAAGTGCAGGGTATTCTACTCTTGAAGTGCTGGATTTTGACTGCAAAAGCTTCTTTGATCACAGAGAAAAAACTGCATTTGTAGGAAGAAGAGTTTGCCTTCTCTGCTGGGGCTCAAAGGAGAAGTGAACAGCAGAGGGTTCACCACTGTGTGTTTTCTCAGGCAGGAGGTCAGAAAATCTTCCCTCTTTTTTTTGCAGAAGCAGGAGGCTGGTCTGGTTTCTGCAGCTTCAGAAACTGAACCTTTTCCCAGTGTCAGAATGGTTCCAGTTCTTGTGCACTGCTTCCCCAGTGCCCCAGCCTCATGCTTGTGAGGGGGTGTTTAACTTTTGGGGGGGGTGAGGCTTGAACACAGCTCTTGGTACTGAGATCCTGGTTGTTCCTTGGAGAATGGAAGGAGGGTGCAGCTCTAACCAAGTGGAGTAAATGACCATTCAGAGATGATGATCACTCTTCCCCTGTGATCCTGCAGTGATCCCCAGTTTATACTGGAGACCTCTGATGTTACCTGATCTCAGTTTGTGGCTCTATATTGCTTCTCACACAGTGTTATATATTTGAATGCTGGTATTTATTAGATCTTAAAGTGGTGAAGTGAGAATTCTTAGGGCTTGCAGCTCAGGCAGCATTCATTCACCTGGCTTCATTTGTTTTGTGTTGGGCATCCACTGTAAGGAGATTGCTCAGCTTCAGATCTAATCAGGTTTGATCTGTGGCTGGGAGATGCCTGCAGCATTGTGTTAGTGAATGGCCTCAAGGTGAGGAGGATTCATGCTGCAGGAATGAATCACTTGCTGGAAAGAGTTCAGAGAAGTATTTTTTTCTAGAGAAGGTACAAAAACTGACCAGCTTCTCCTTCCTTCTCACTGCTGAGAATCCTTAACTAGATCTACCAACTCATCCTAGAGGTGCCGTGGGTGGGGAGAAAGGGCTGACACCACCTCACAGGTGATTTCTTTTCTTTTTTTTTTTCAAACAAATGGCTTTTCTTCCAGGAAGGTGCTTCGTCTGATGTCCCATGCAGCCCAGATAACTGGACAGTTCCTTCTCTACACTGGCACATACATGTTGCAGCTGATGGGTGACTACGAGGAGGACGGCACGTGCGTGAGGTCCAGGAGGGACTAGTGACCCCAGCTGTGCTTCTGATACCAGATCCCCTTGCTCAGAGATGTTCTCTTGCCCAGTTGTGATTGCAATGTTATCATCTGGGGATGTCCACTGATGTGAACTAACATTTTTTTCCCCCCTCCCCCCATTTGGGACTGCTTGTAGGGCTCAGTCATTTGAAAGTAAGTGTTTGGTGTTCACAGGCTCTTAACACGGTGGAAGGATGGGTGCCTAATGTCTGAGAGCTCAGCAAGAGGAGAGAGGGCAGCTCAAAATGGAGAATAAATGCTCTTGGAAGCTTGCACACTTTGTAACCACTAGAATGTTTCTGGCATTGATCAAAACCTTGGTTGGTTGTGTGGGTTTTTTTCATGGCTGTCTACTTCTGGACAGACTGGGCTGTAAGGTGGGAGGGGCTGTGGTTTCTGGGGTTTAATCCTGAACAGTGCTGGTATTAGTGGTGCTGAGGTACAAAAGGGTGAAGTGTACTTACTGACTCCTTCTACCAGCAGAACTACCCCATACAGCTGAGTCCTGGTTCAGTGTCTAATTGGAGAAAGTGCAGCTACTAACCAACAGCTTAAGATTTAGCCTTACTTCCCTTAAAACAAGTAAAACCTTTTCATTTTCTCTTCATATTCTTCTTCAAGCCTGCAGAAAGTTCAGGGCAGCATAGCTCATACCAGATGCCTCAAACTTGGTATCTTTAATGTGTCTGCTGCCCAGTTCTGCCTGAATTCTTGAGTAATTTGCCATAGTTTCATGCATATGACTTACAAGCAACCTGCTGAAGCTTCCTTCAGGGTTTAAACCACCACTGCTGTAGCTTTTACTGCTCAGTTGCAAGATGACACTACATCCCAAATTGGATTTGAGGTACAGGCAAGAGATGCTGGATTTTGGACCCCCTGTGTTCAGAGGAAAGCAGCAGGACACAGTCTAGTCTTGTGTAACATACC
Organism: Corythornis vintsioides; assembly: GCA_025447755.1. Lineage (NCBI taxonomy): Eukaryota > Metazoa > Chordata > Aves > Coraciiformes > Alcedinidae > Corythornis > Corythornis vintsioides. The sequence continues at coordinate 13,337 of JAOEGS010020519.1, forward strand.
CAATGCTCTAAACTTGGGGGTTAGTGTCCCAAGACAAGCTGTATGAAAGGCCAAAGGTTTTCATCCTTAGGTAGAATCATCCATCATGTTTCCTCCAGTTCACTGAAGTGCTGGTATAACTGGCTTCCAGTGAGGTTTTCCTCAGCAGAGAACTAGAAAACAAGCACTGGTGGGCATCTTGTGTCAAAATACAGACTCCTGTGGCTGAAGAGCCCAACTTTGGCTGCTCAGAGGTGTGGCTTTTGAGGTTTTCATGTGCTTGCTTGTGAAGAATTGTAGGAAGTTATGTTGTTGCTCAAGACTGAAAGCTGTTAAGCAAATACAGGTAAAGGTGTCTGACCTGGTGGCAGGGGCCATAGCTCTGGTGATGGAGTGAGCAACTGGGGCAGGGGGGGAAAGCAGTGGGAGCAAGAGGGAAAAAGACCCATGTGGAGACCAGGGTGGTTGCCTTGTCTCTGTGGAGACAGGAATCCACTACCTGTGCACATCAGCTGCACTTAGCAGGTGGAGGAAAAACTCATCTGCTAAAAGAGGGCAAAAAGTACCCCACTGTGGTGGGTGGGATCTGTTCTGGCCTGTCACTGAGTCTGTTCACTTTATATGTCACTAATATGTGAGGATATTGCAAATATCTGCAAATTTCACTTTCATATGCTGGTTTTTGCCTTCCTTTTATGGATGTGATGCTGCCAGCTGGAGCTGCACCTTTCAAATCACTGTTGTGATGACAAGCAGCCTAAATCCCAGTGTTAAAGAGGCTGATGGACACATGTTTGGTGGGTTTCCACCTTTCCCTTCAGTAAAGGACTTACAAATAAGTAGACAGATAAGAAAAACCTTGTTGTTTCCCAGAGTTCTGTTGTTTCCCACTGAATTCTGAGTGTTTGCTGGAGGAGAGGGGAGGGCATACTGCTCCAGACAAGGGGAGGACTGGTTCTTCCCAGTTTCTCACAGGGAAGAATACCTGCAGCTTGCAGCACTTGGAGGAAGTTGGTTTTTGTTTCCTTCACAAGAAAACAATAAAATATTCTGTGAGTAATGAGAGGTTATAGTAAAATGGAAGCTTTATACCTCATCTCTAGTGTTCTTCACCCACAACCCCAATGAGTGTTGCTATGATAAATGTTGGCCAAAGCTTTTCTACCCCTACCAAGGAATTGCATTTAACTGATGCAGTGTAAGGACTTTGTCATTAATTCTTTAATTTTATGGACCACATAGTCTCTTAAGAAAACTCTGTAATGCTCCTAAGAATATTTATGTTGCCAGTGGTGGGAGCACCAACATTAAAAGGCCAAAACAACTCGCATGGTTTGTTACTGCTTTGTGTGAATTGCCTCTTCAACATCTGGAATGCAAAAGGTTTTTTGCAAGTCTGAACTGTGCAGATCTCAAATTCCAGCCTTCAGTAGCCAGAGGCTATTCCTGCAGAACTAATTTCCAAGGGCACTGAGATCTTAAGGTGATCTGGAACACAGACTTGCTATGAATTTGCTGCTTTGACAGCTTAATGCTGAAACTTGAGCTGCTGCAGGTCCTGTGAGGTGCAAAGTCTCCACCTCAGAGCATCTCCCTCTAATTCAAAATGCAATCAGCTGAAACAAGGAACTCAGCTTTGGAATTTGCTCAACGTGGGAGGAGTGTCTTGGAAGTTTTAAGTATCTGAAATAGTTTCAGTTCTGAATCTGGGGTTTGCCACAGCACTGGGGGGGATGATATTTGCTGCTCTCCCAACTTCTTTCCAGAGACACAGTTTTGGCTTTGGGTCAAACTGGAGAAGTTTGTCATTTTCTGAGCTGGAACCAGTTTGATGAGGTTTTTTTTGTTTGGTTTGGTGGTTTTTTTTTGGTTGGTTTCTGTTTGGTTTTATTTTTGGGGGGTGTGTGGGGTGTTTTTTTTATTTGTGTGGGGTTTTTTTTGTTTAGGAGGCCCTGCTTTTCCTTCAGCTGCACATGGTACCTGACAAAGAAAACCATCAGCATATTTGCTTTTCACAGAATTACACACAAGTGTTGCACAGTAGCAAGAGACAAAAGCTAAAAGCAGAGGCTCTCAGCTGCAGGTATGTGGAGAAGAAATTAACTTTCCTGCTTGATGTTTTTAGCTTTTAATTTTCCATAAATTCACTTAATCTGCACTTGTTGCAGTGACATGTGGAAGGTGTGAAACATATTTACTTACCTCCTTGCTTGCACTGGCCCTTTCTGGCTGTTGCTTTGCATCCCTTAGTAACAAGGCACCAAGTCAGACTCTCTGGTTACCAAAAAAGGAATTTTCACTGAAGTGCTGGATCTTGTTGACTCAGGCACTGCTCATGTTCTTCAGGCAAAACAAAGTTGCTCCCTTCATGACTAGAATGAAGAATCTTGTAGCTTTTTTTCTTGTGTGTAATTTATCATTACTTCATTTCCTTCCTTTCATAAAACCATGAAGCTGTTGCTTTCTTGCACCTTCCTATTCTTTCAGGAGTAACAGGCTTACAAGCTCTTCTGTCCAGGGAGAGAGGAAAAGGCAGGGTCTAAATTTCTTAGATGATTTGGAATATGCTCTAGGAAACATCCTACAGCCTTCCCTGCAGAGAAAAGAAGGGTAAAGAAAGGAAAGTAGGAATTTTGAGCTGGAAGGGGTTTTTTTTCAGCACAGTGAGGTAGGTGTTCACAATTTAGGAAATGTTGGTAACTCTGAATATTAACTGTGAAGATAACTACCTATGATCACTTGTAACTGTTTAAAATTATAACTATATTCATTTCAGCATGCTTCTTCCTGAGACAGCACTTGAACTAAAGCCACAAGCTTTTAATTGAAAACAAAGACAGTTTAAACCAAAATACAAGTGTGTTTTTGACTTGATGCCTCAAGTTTTACTGCAGGTATTAATGTGATTAACATACCACTTGAGTTATGCATTAGTAAGTACCCTTGTGGGGCTGAAAGTTTATTGCTGCTTTCTCTACCTTATCATATATGCAGTTAATATGTTTATAAACATGAGGATTGATATTTTACTAGGGGAAAAGGTGGTTAAAATTTTCAAGCTCAGTAGATTAACTTGCTGTAGAAATGAGATGTTTGAGAATTGTGGTAGTGATGGTGATACCTGCTGGTGTGTGGTGCCAATTTTAAGGAGCACTGTCCATGAATAAATAAAATCAAATGGTGGCTTTGGATGTGGTCTCTATTAATTTCCAGAATAACTCCTTCCTGAACTAATCATGGTCTGTCCCAGTTCCCAAACACTGGACTGCAACAGTAAGTAACTGGATACTGTGATGTGGCTCTTAACTCTTTACTGCTGACTCACTTTCTGGCCTCAGACAGCCCCTTCAAAGTGTGTTTGCTTTCATGCAAAAGGAGTATCTTCCTCCATCTTTTAGCAAAGCTGCAAACCTACTGAGCTCAGGAGGCTTCAGCAGTCCCTGGTTTTCCCTCAATGCTGTAAGGATGGACAACCTCTTTTTCTAATGCTTCACAGACCCCCCTCCCAGTCTTTTACCCACAGGTAGAGTAGTACACATTTGGCTGCAGAGAAATAGGAGTTTAGTTTAGTGAGAGATGGGTCTGGTTCAGGATTAACTTAGTCTTCAGGAGGAATAGCCTGGTGGACTTCTAAGTGCATCCTGAGAGTGTTGCAGGGCTTGGCTCTTGAGCAGTTCCCCTCCTGGGTAACAAAAACCACAAACCCCCAAGCTCTCAGTGCTATAGGTGACCAGTAAAATTGAAAACAAGCATTTTGCAGGGTTTTCTGAGTGACTTTTCAGAGCTGTGTTTGAAGAGACAAAACACAGTCCTACAGGACTAATATTTCCAGTTGTCATCATGCAAACTATTTACTGACCTCAGTCTCAGGGGTGGTATTTATAAGGTCACCCACCAGCCTGAATCATTCATAATAGGCCCCATTCCTAATGTGCTCTGGGTTAGGAATGTTTATTAATAAAGATTAATTATCACTTGAAAGAGAACATTGACATAGTCCTGTTAGGTGTTTTATAAAACAGCTAATGAAATGCAACACTCAGAAGTCATGTAACTTGTTACAGGTTGGTTGGGATGCTGTTGTGTGTTCAAGAAAAAAACCCCCCAGGTGAGATTATCAGACAACAACCCTAGAGAAGAGAACAGTAGCTTAGTGATGTGGGAAATCAGGCTGTAAAAAATAGACCCAGAGATATCTTGAACATCTGAGAAGTCCTTTAAAGTCTAGAAATTAGGTGTAATTATCCCTGACACACTGAGTAATTACACTGCAAAGTCCATCATCCTTTATGCTAAAAGCATTTCTAATTAAAAAGCATCTTCCCTTGCACAGGGATGTGACTTGTTTTGCTCCTGATCTTTGTTTTTTTTTAACTGTTCTTCCCCAGTCTCAATCAGGAAAGAATAAGCAAGAAAACAATAAACCTTCTTTCATGATAAGGAATACTGAATTATTATTGAGCTAGACAAACTAAAACCCAAGTAATTTTTATTTATTTATTTTTTTACCCTTGAAATGCTCAAAGGCAAAAGGCATCATTTCAGTGATTCCTGGACCAAATGTGCTTAATTGAGGTGCTCTCCCAACTTCAGCTTTCCCATTTTCTTGCCCTCTCAGGGAAGTTGCCTAGAAAAGCTGCCTGGAACAGTTGCCCCGTGGCCCTCAGCACCACAGCTCCAGGGCTTGGAAACCCCTCCAGGGCTCACAGGGACTCCACCCCTGCCCTGGGCAGCCTGGGACAGCCCTGGACAACTCTTGCAGGGAAAATATTTTTCTTAATATCCAACCTAAAACTCCCCTGGTGCAACTCGAGGAGATTCCAACAGCTACATCCTGGCTTTCACTCAGTTCTCAGCACTTTTTGCACTTCTCTTGTTTTCTTTCCTCTCCATTTTTATGCCTGATGCCATTACTTAGATGTCACCAGCTCCAAGCACTCAGTTATTCCTGGTATTTAGCTACACTGTGCTCTGGCAACTCCTTTACACATGGAACCTGTCACATAGTTCCTTTTGTGGCCTTCCATCACCTCTGGCCACATTTAAATGAAAACTATTTCATGGGTGGGTGGGGACAAATGTAAATGCTCAGAAAAGGCATTTTTATCTGTCTTGCTCTGGCTGCAGTTCACACCCAGCCTTTTTGTATAGCTCAGCTCTCTCTGTAGCATTTTCAGCATAGCTTTCTGCCAGGCTAACCAAGCTGCTGCCCTGAGATAAAATAACTGTTGAGTGCTCAGAGCTGTGCCCTGTTCCTGACAGATCCTCCAGACCACGTGTCATATACTCAAGAGTTGTAAGCAGACTGCCTGATGCAGCTGCTCTGCTGCTTTAGCAACACAAGACAAGAAACAAAGCCTAGATCAGATCCTTTGGTTGTGCTTGAGCCTGGTCAGCTTCATTCTAAATGATCAGAGAGGGATAAACCATAATGAGCTGATGAATATTTTTAATTGTGTAAAAATCTGCAGTCTAAAAAAAAAAAAAAGTTTCAGAAGCATTTCAATTTATATTGGAGCATTTAAATAAAAAAAATGGAATAAAATGTGGTGAAATGTAATATCCATAACTGCATCAGACAGGGGAAAACAAGTCTGTGTCTGTGATGATCTAACTTAGCTGTCATCACCCTCAAATGACATCTTGGAGGTCATGTGGAGAGTTCAATGAAGAAACAGCTCAGCAGCCACTCAGGGCAAACACAGTGTTGGGATTTAACAGAAAATAAAATCTCCTCTGTACTGCACAAAGCTGAATGCTGTCCCTCCCACTTCACAGAAGCAAGGACTGTCACAGGAGTGCAATGCCCCCCTCAAACACAGGGAGATTCATCAGACTAATACTTTGTGACTGGATTACAAAAGCACTTCTATAATGGATGCTCCAAAAGGACTATCAAATATGATGGTCCAGATCTGTCCTTCAGTTGAACCAAGACTTGACCACCACTGCCAGGATGCAGAAGGGTATTTTGAGGGGAGCACTTCCATGCTCTTTCCCTAGCACCCATCAGTGATGTCACAGATGATAGTCAGAGATGTGATAATTCTAGATGAGGTGGATCAAGAGCAGTACTCACCTGCTCAGAACATGCTTTTTCTCCTGCTAGTCTTTAGCATGACTTCTGCTTAATGGACCATGTTGTCCTCATTCCAATGTCTCCCACACTCAAAACACCAGGACTTTGCTGATAAGCTCTGCATTGTATTGGCATCTATTCAGAGCTGACTAAACTCCAAAAGCAAGTCAGCAATATCTCAGATTCATCACCCTCTCCCAGCTGTACCACTCCCCCTCTGCGTGATACAGGGCACGGAGAGCAGACAGTCCAGCTAGAATTTGTTTCCACTCTGTCCTTCAGACAGCTCACTGGCCCCAAATCTCTGATGTGCAGGGAGGATGGAGAGTTGTTGATGAATTCTGGCCTGATGTTGGGATATTTTAATGACTCTGTAGAACACACACTGCAGCCCATTCCCTGCCTCTGTTTGTTTATGTAGCTAAGTGACCTATCAGGATGGAAGTTAAAAACATAGCCACACCAAACACACATTCTGCCTGACAAAACAGGCAGGTACATGCCTGCCTCTGCTCCAGCTGCTCCAGCTGTTGCATAAAAATCACCACAGCCAGCTCTGCAAGAAGTTCTGGGTGAGTTATTGTTGGCACTCAGGTTAAGCACAGGGAGAAACAAAGGGCTGAAAGAAAATAGGTGTTCCACCCCAACATCAGGAAAAGCTTCTTCACTGTGAGGGTGTCAGAGTCTGTCCCAGGCTGCCCAGAGAGGCTGTGGAGTTTCCTCAAGAGACTTTCAAAACCCTCCTGGACAATATGACCCTGTGCAACCTGCTCTGGGTGACCTGCTTGAGCAGGTGGGTTGGACCAGATGACCTCCAGAGGTCCCTTCCAACCCCCACCATGCTGGGATTCTCAGATTCTGTGTTTCCAGAAGATGTGTTAGAAATAGAAAGACAGTGTCTGAAAGCACAAAGGTGACTGAACTTCAACACATTAATATTCAGGGTTGGAGCTGTGATTTTCCTTGTCAAACAGTGAGAAAAGGGTGTGAAAAATGCAGCTAGAAACTCCTTCCAATGAGATGGTGGAATTCCTTTGGGGTTGCTTCTCTCAGACGTGTCACCCAGAAACACATTTACCCCTCCTCTGATGTTGTGACCTCTGCTTGAAGTTCAGATGACATCTTGTGTGCTGAGCCACAGACACCAGCCCTATCCCTCTGACAGGCACAGTCACAAAGCAGACAGGTGAGCAGCAATAAAACAACCCCCCTGAGCACTGTGTTTGAGCAGAGGTAGTAGTGGCACCAGGCAGTGACACCACAGCCTCCACAGCAACAAGACCAGTGGAGAGGGTTGCAAAGCAAGAAACTGTTTGAAGACCAAATGAAGCAGAGTGGCTTCTCCAGGCAAAATATAAGCAGAAAAACCCACATGAGAGTTGTGCATGTTGGCATTAGCCTTATTGGGCTGTTTTCTTCTCTGCATGTGTCTTGCTGTCTCCATTCCCCCTTTAAAAGGTTTGACCATGTTGGTGAGCTCTTGAGCAGTTCCCAGAGTCTTCTGCAGTGTCTCTGTGCCTCTAGCAGATTTTGTCACAAGAGGTTGGCAGATTAAAAAGGCAGAGGTGGTGGTGGAGATAATGGGTAGATGCTTACACAGAGTGTGGCTTCCCATGCTTTGTTTCCTCAGGAAGCCAGGAAAAAAAAAAACCAACAAACCAAAACCAAGGTCACACTGATTAAAGAGGGTTTTTTTAACTTGCATGATCATCTTTCCAACTAAAGAGGAGAGAAAGGAACAAAAATGACCCTGGGACTTTCCTCCTAAAGGTGACCATGGGGTTAGTAGCATTTCCTAGGGTGTCAGAATGAATCCACTATGTGGAGTGTATTTACTGCTCTGGTCATTAATGGAAGTGCTACACAAGCTTTGTAGTACTGGATTATTCATTTTCTTATGTATCAAAACACAGTATGTTTATCATTCTGAAAAATAAAAGAGTATCTCTCATGTTAGTGGCTCTGCTATGACATGAATTTCTCTCAGGTCCTTGAAAAGTCCAGGCAAGAGAAATAGTTGTAGCAACAACCCTGCTACAAACACAACTGTGTTTCCTGAAAAGCAGGAAGCAGCTTAACAATCCTATCATATGACCAGCTAAATACAGAAGAACTTTGCTGAGGTTTTTCCAGGGCATTAAAGCAAATTTCCATCTGACTTAGTGGGAGATGACTGTTGCTTGGGCTGCTGTTCCTGGAAAATCATTTTACTCTGTAGCACAGGCACCTTACACATTTTGCTCTGCTTTGAGAAATTCAATGTAGTGTTGACAGGAATTAAGAACCATGTGGGCTCTGCCCATCACATTGGAGCACCAAAGAGTTGTCCAGTGGAAACAAATTGTTCCAGGCTTTTACAAGCTAGAAATGCCAGAGTATCCCAGGCTTGGCCTAGCAGTCAGATCTTCCTTAATCCATCTCCTGTCTATGATAAGGGTTATGCCATTCCCTCAAATGCAAGCATGGACCTCTTTTACTGTTTAATACTTTGTCTCCACACTTGGGAGCAAGAGGTACTTTGAGAATGTAAGTCATGTCAACTGATTGCTCAAGAGGCTGGCTGGAGTGTGAGTTTGCAAAGTTGGGTTGATAATTTGTAGCTATCAAGCCACCTTACTAATTTTTCAGGTTGAATATACAATTAAAAAAAAAAATTATTATTATTATTATTATCAGACATGGAGTTAAAACAATAATGAGCTTTCATCAAATCTCAAAGTCGATGCTTTAGTTAATTTACCCCACAATTAAAATCAAAATGAACTTGTTTGCCTGTTTCTGTCTCAGTGTGAGGCAACTGGGGATCCAAGGACCAGTTACTGAGTGTCTGAGACCAGCTGCTGGAGACACCCCTAATGTATATGTGTATACAAACATGTATTTATTTTCCATTAGGGTGTTTCTGTTCCATTCAGCCAGAGAAACTAAATTAACTTTTAAAAAAAGGGAAACTAACTGAGTTTTTAAAAGTAGCTTACCAGAAGAAATGACTGTAACAGGCAGGTTGATGACAAGTATGAACCACACGGTTGCTTGGAGGGCATTTGCAAGAAGCTGCTGGTCCTGCTGAAAAACATAAATTAAAAGGTAAGGTTGGAGCCCAGGCACAGAGCCTAGATGCATCAGTCATGTCACAGCAACATAAGGGAAGGCAGGGGATGGCTTCCCAGTCTAAGTACAGATTTTGGGTTGATAGGGGTAATCTTAATTCTGTTCAAGCTTCTTCAGCCACCCAAGATCCTTATCCCAGAGAGTCCCAGCTAGGTCACTTTTGATCAAGCAGATAATGAGGTTCTTTAACTCTGGCCTCAGGGCTGCTTTCACACAGCAGCAGAGATGTGATCAGATAGTGCTGTGTGTATATAGATGAATGGCACACTGGCATTAAAACAGGCAGCCAAGCTGGCAGCTTTTCTCTACCTGGAAAACCATGCAACAGCTACCTGAAGGGATCATAAAGGAGATGCAGCAGTTGTGGGAACTTATTTCCACTCTGGAAGAGAAAGAAAATCTCCCTTTTCATTAAAAATCAAGCTGGGAGTGTTGGTGGATGAAATACTGAATATGAGCCAGCAATGTGCCCTTGTAGATCAGGTCAGTTGCACCTTGGGCTGCACCCCCAGCAGCCTGGGCAGCAGGGGAGGGGGGGATCCTGCCCCTCTGCTCCCAGGGCTCTGGGGAGAC
>JAOEGS010020522.1:0-35819 GCA_025447755.1 Corythornis vintsioides
ACTGTAGCTAAACCCACACTTCTCAAGCTTGGCTGTGAGGATCCCATGGGATACAGTATCAAAAGCCTTGCTGAAGTTTCTTGCTGAAGAAGGATAAGACATCTTTTTACCAACAAGAACCCTGACTTGCTCAGGCATTTGTGGCAGCTGCAGAAGTGCATTTGGACTCCAAGTGTGGAAATAAGAGTGGTGGTGACCCCATAGGGCATTACCTAGGCAGAAATGCTGGGGGATGAAATGCTGGAAGGCAGCTCTGCAGAAAAGGACTTGGGGTGTTGGTGGATGAGAAGCTGGACATGAGCCAGCAGTGTGCAATTGCTGCCAAGAAGGCCAATTGCATCCTGGGGTTCATCAAAAGAACTGTGGCCAGCAGATCGAGAGAAGTGATTCTGCCCGTCTACTCTGCTCTGGTAAGACCTCACCAAGAGTATTGCATCCAGTTCTGGAGCCCTCAACACAGGAAAGACATGGACCTGATGGAGCAGGTCCAGAGGAGGGCAACAAAGATGATCAGAGGGCTGAAACAACTCTCTTATGAGGACAGGCTGAAGGAGCTGGGGTTGTTCAGCCTGGAGAAGAGAAGTCTCTGGGGCGATCTTATAGCCACTTTCCAGTACCTGAAGGGGGCCTACACAAAGGCTGGAGAGGGGCTGTTTACAAGGGCCTCTAGTGAAAGTAAAAGGGGTAATGGGTTTAAATTAGAGAAGAGTTGATTTACACTGGATATCAGGAAGAAGTTCTTTACCTTGAGGGTGGTGGATCAGTGGAATAGGCTCCCCAGGAAGGTGGTTGGGGCACCATCTCTGGAGATATTCAAGGTGAGGTTGGACAAGGCTCTGAGCAGCCTGGTCTAGTTGAGGATGTCCCTGCTCACTGCAAGAGGGCTGGACTAGATGAACCTTTGGAGGTCCCTTCCAGACCTAAACATTCTATGATTCTGTGATTCTATGAATGCACAGGCTCTTTGCTGGCAGCTGCAAGAATAAAGACATGTTTCCTTGTCTTTCCTGGTTCATGAAAATACCTGACTAAACTAATATTTTCTGTGCAGGAAAACTAGAAAATGATCACTAAGCTTTGGTATGATGGCTTAAAAAAAATTCTGAGATCTGCTTATGTTTTCTTTTGACCTCTGTTAATGTTTTAAAGTACTTTCAAGGCAATATAGAGCTCAGTACAATTGGCTTCAGTACAATAGCCTCAGATTTCTTGACAGATTCTTCACTCACCTGCATAATGGCTTTAGCATCTCCACTTTTCTAACTCCACTTTCTCTCTCTTTCTCTGTTCTGTTTTAATTAAGAATTGCATTGCTCTTTAAAGATGGGGGGTTTTAATTGTTTTTTGTTTGCTTTTGTGTTTTTTGTTTGTTTGTTTGTTTTTAATTAATAGGCAATTCCCAGTGGCATTAACTCTTGCTTTCCTTGATTTCTTTTAGGTTTTCTTCCTTCATAACTGTATTAAGGATGGTCCATTTTCAGTAAGATATTTCTGCCTATCCAGGGAGCAATCTTGAATTCTACACCCAAAGTGCTAAATTAATCTTGGGGATTCTCAGTATCACTTATCCAAGTTAATGTCCTGCTTGCAATAGGACATCTCAATCTCATATTGTCTCAGAGGGTTGGGCAGGGAAAAATGTCTGAAGGTAAATATTTGTATAAGGATTTTTATTTTGTTTTGTAAAATACTTAATAAACCATTGTATCAGGTATTTTGTTATGTGAATAAAGGTTGTGTTTATGAAGGCTTTCTGCATCATCTCATTACTTACTAGATAGTACAGTAAGGAGAAAATAGAGAACAGCTGGACTATTGTAACAATGCAAAAAGAAAAAGGAGGTTCATTCATCTTATTTGGCACTTGACTCTCATGTTCAGATCAGTGTCATTTGCTTAGTTTTTTAAGTCCATGCAAAAAAAAAAAAAAGTTTATTATCGAAAAGAATGCAAGGAATATTTAAGTGGAAATTTTTCTATTCAGTCCATTGCCAATCTGAAGTGACTAAATGCCCATACAATACCAGTCTTAGCCAGTGTCATGAGAAACAGCTGCTTGACCATGCTGATTTCATACTGAGAATTCCTAAGATTTTTGCAGTATTAGAGATTTTCACATGGTATGATAGTGTGATAAGAATACTACTTTATTAATCATTTTAGTAGTTCTATGATATGCTTGTTATGTTGGGGGAAATGTAATTCCCTTGTTTCCATCATTCGTGGTACCTTGGATTCTGGCTAAAATTAATCAAAGGCATAAGTGCCCTATAAAGCTGGTAGCTGGAGAAATCTGAAGGACAGTACATGGTCATCACTTTCTCTAGGGAGAACCTGGTGGGTAATTATGGAGGTTTTTTCTCCACTTCTGTGGACATAAGATCTTTTAAAGGCCTTTACCCCTGGTTTTGCTCAGCTGTCATGTTGGTTGTTAGATGAGTCATAAATGATGCCACAGGAGGAAGCTAAAATTCCTAGCACGAACTTCCCATGCTCATGGCAAAGTGTGACCATCTCAGGAAAAACAAAGTTATGTAGTCTTAATTTAAGGATGTGTGAGGAAAACTGTAGGATTGGGGCATGGGCCGGGGGCGGGGGCTGTGTGTGGGCAGAGCCTAATAGCAAAGTCAAATGCTGCACAGATGTTTTTCAAAGCAAATAGGTTAGATCATAACATATGACACTAGCACAAGTGAAATATGAGTTTTTCTTGTCGTTAATACTCTGTTCCACCATTCAAATTGCCTCATTGTTTGTGTTTGGACACCATGAGTACCTCTTCAGGGAGAGGGCAGCAGCATCGAGATGTGAAGTCTGGATTTGGACTCTTCCTGGATGTCTTCATGTCAGAGATTTTGTGCTTGCCCTGGAAGCAGGGAGGCGAGTGGACTCAAAGATGGTGTCATGCTATTGTATGTTGACATGATTTTACTGGAAATGTCAGACTTAGCTGATCTTAAAGTATTTTTGACAAGCTGGTGGTTCATTGAAGTACTAGTTGGAACTAGCTTTGAAGTGTCTTTGCTTCTTTTTTATGCTTCAAAAGCTCAAAGGTCAGTAGATTTATCCATTTGAAGGTCTCTGTGGAGAGGTCAGCTCAAAGCTTCACTGTTTCACTCCTCATTCAAACGAACACAGGGCGACTGCAGAGGTTAGTTAGGAGACAGGATTACAGTGTCTGCAGTGTGGAGAAGGTGAGCCTCTCAATGTCCCTATTATGGCTAATTCCATGTGAACAAATGATGCAATTCATGAGCAACCAGCCTTCAGTGAGATTGTCATGGTCAACACAGAAGTCGTCCAGAATTTTATCTGCATTATTAATAAGTGGTATAAAGGTATTATTTACCATCGGATTTTCAGGACTTGAGTCTGAAGTTGTCTAGATGTGTAGTATCTGAGAAACTTGATGTCCAAGAAAGAAATTTTGCTGAAAATCATGTTTCCGTTTGCTTTTTCATGTGAGCATAACCTTCTGTTTCAGTCATGAATCTCTTGTGCTTATCCCTGTTACTCTGAGATCAGACAACTGCAATGTGTTCTACTTGCAGCTATTCCTGGAGGGAATTTAAAGGTGTGAGCTACCCCACTATCAAAGGTGAGAAACATTTAACACTACTGTGCCACCAATGTCAGCAATTCCTTGTGGTCTCAGATAGGATTCAAAGTGAAGACATTGACCTTTATAAAGCTAAGTGGTCTGGCCCAACTTTTAAGTGTCTTCACTCCACAAGTGTAACTGGGAAAGGTTCAAATTGAAAGTGTTTTGGGATAATGCTTTCAGTGTGTAAAAGGACTTTTTTTTTTTTTTTTTTTTTCAAATTCTTCAAAATTAGGGGCATTAGAAAGGACTGTAACAAGGTGTTGTTGGATTGTTCATCAGTGCAAAACAGCACATAATGAAAAGATACTCCTTCGTGACTTTGTTTCTAGCAAAGAATTTAATTTGACTTTGAGTGCAGATCATTAGCTACTGGCTCAGCAATCCATTCAGTAGAATACCGACCACTATCGTGCTGTCCTAAAGCCCAAACTGTAAAGGGAGCCAGCCTCCAAACCTATTTTAGTTCCTAACACAGCACTTATCTCCCAGACTTTGTGGTGGTGTTAGCATGCCTGGGGCAATGGGAAGGGAGGGTTATGCGCAGCTGCTGAGATGCACAGGGTTTAAATTAGAGAAGAGTAGATTTACACTAGATATCAGGAAGAAGTTCTTTACATTGAAGGTGGTAGAACAGTGGAGTAGGCTCCCCAGGGAGGTGGTTGACGCACCATCCCTGGAGATATTCAAGGTGAGGTTGGACAAGGCTCTGAGCAGCCTGGTCTAGTTGAAGGTATCCCTTCTCACTGCAGGGGGACTGGACTAGATGACCTTTGGAGGTCCCTTCCAGCCCTAATCATTTTATGATTCTATGATTTTCCAAGGAAACCTTGTTGTTAAGGAATGTTGTCATCTCCATGCCTTGGTGCAGAGATGATGCACAAATGCAGGGCAAGAATAAGAGAAAAAGTTCATTGTATAGATGTTGTAGAAGTCTGTCATTCAATTGTTTAAAAACACACTTAAAAAAAAAACTGCTATAAAATAGAAATCTAAACCTCCTGAATATTAGAAAAAAACCCTTTAGACTTGCCCATGGGAAACCTTGTATTTTTTTTTATGCCCTTCTCACTAATCACTGCTTTCTGAATCCAGGTGCTCATGTAACCTGGTGCTTCAGTCACAGCTTGGAAAAGGGTTTCAGACACAGGCTGGGCATAGCACATCATAGGACAGCAAAGCAGTATCCAACCATAAGAAAGTTAAAGTAGGGTGGTTCTTCACCATATAGAAGTTATTTTGAGAGAGATAGCTAAGCCTCATATGTGTCAGAAAAGGATATACATTGGACTACAACTGGCTTTAGCATCCTTCACATGTGCACTGGTTGGGCTTGAGTGTGGCAAAAACTAGCAATGAGTAAGCTTAGGAAGGATTTATCTGAGGCCTGGAAAACCTTAAGTACATTTGCTCTGTATGAGGAGGGGATGTCAGACCCTGTGCCATGCCTGGTACATTTGTGATAGCACTCACAAAGGTAAAGCAGACTGCTGTGAATCAGTAAGGGGAGGGAAAAGGTAAAAATATTATCTGAATACACTTGCTAATCCCACAGGTTTCCTATTTTGCTGCTGGATATTAAAGGTCTTTGACCTACACAGTAAAAGCCTGTGTACCTAGACAAAAGAAAAGTTGCACAGGCCTTTCAAGTTACTCAAGTTTATCTGAGTAACAACAGCTCCTGAAGGAATGACAGAAATGTTGGGGGTTTTTTTCCCTTTCTCCCTTCCCTGTTTATGACTCTGACCTGCACTTCTTCAGCACTTCAAACAAAGGCATAAACTCTGTATTTGCTCTGCCTGGGTTTTGTTATTTTAGGTTCCTTGTGTGACAGCAGTCTTCTCAGATTGCTCTTATCTGTGTTGCCTTGTAGACATGTTAAACTTCAGAGCCCTAAGATCCCACGCACCATCAGAGCAACTATCATAGTACATGTTGGCCTCCCAAGATATAATCAAATCTTCCAGTATCAAAAGGTAATAGAGAAAACATAAAGATTTTTTGATTGTTTTATTGTGAATAGCTTTTCTGTGAAGTGACAGAGCTCTGGAACAGGCTGCTCAGGGAGGTTGTGGAGTCTCCATCTCTGGAGACACTTAAGACCCACATGGATCTGTTCCTGGGTGACTTGGTCTAGGTGATCCTGCTCTGGCGGGGGGGTTGGACTAGATGATCCTCTAGGTCCCTTCTAACCCCTAACATTCTGTGAATCTCTGAAGTGCCATAGACAGTGTTCTTCTGATAGATGTGAGCTTGAGAAAGTAGTATAATAAAACAATCCCTAAACTTGATTTCAATAACTTTAACAGTAAACATAACTTCTAGAGCAGCTCTCCTTGTGTATTAAAACAGACACACCTGGAAAGGTGTAGTAACATATTAAGCACAGCATTGTTTTAAAGCATCAGTGGGTACACAAAGAGTTGAAGGATTTAAGTCAATGGCTAGAATAAATGGAAAAAAATGTCCCATTAGCTGGTATCTTTCTGTTTTTCCTGAGCATCCATGGCCCCTGTAACCCAAACAAGCTCAAGGCTCAAATCATGTAAAGAGCAATCCCCTCTTGCTATGATTTTCCTTCTCACCTAAAAAGCTGTCATCATGCTTCAGCTAAAATCCTGGATTTGGTCTGTTGTTAAGCACAAAAACACAGATGATACTTCTCTATAATTCCTCTGTAGATGCTTTCTTTGAAGCATCATCAAGGTCATTTCAGTTCGCTCAAACATTGCATCACCCTCATGAGCTGCCTGGCACTCTTAAGACCAGAGAGGAAACCTAAGAAGACTCATGCATATACTCAGCCTGTATGCTGGGTGCAGTTTTCCTTCTATGCATCAAGGAACTGCATCTCCACAAAAACCCCCTTCTCAATCCTCCATCCTCCCTCTTGTGCACTTGCCAAAAAATGGAGCCCATGAGACGTGAAGTTAAGAACCACACGGACATGATGCTAGGAAAGCGTATGTGCACACTATGCAGAATGCTGGGTAGGTGATGCAGTGGAGAATGTGCAAATGTCATGGATCTAGGATGCTTTCCCTGCAAGAGGGTGGATGCTCCCAGTCATGCTGTGGTGTGATACCTGCTGACGTACAGAGAGTCATCTTTGCTACCCTGAGCCTGATGTCCTGACCATTGGAACGGAAAGGTGCAAAACCAGAGAGAATTGCCCATGGCTGTTTTGCTACTTAAACATGACACATAAAGTAGCACTGATCTTTAACAGAAGCTGATGTTCCTCACAGGACAAGGCTTTAGTCTTAACTTGCTCTAAATTATTAATAGAATAATAGATTTATTAAAGCAGGGAACCACAAGTCAGTGGGCTTCAGGTTGCCCTTAATCTGGCTTCACAGAATGGTTTGGAAGGGACCTCTGGAGATCATTGAGTCCAACCAGCCTGCCAGAGCAGAGTCACCCAGGGCCTCACAGGAACATATCCAGACAGGACTGAAAGTCTCCGGAGAAGGAGACTCCACCACCAATCTCAGCAGCCTCTCTCTGGAGTTCAAATTTAGTGTCCTAGCTGAGATCTCTATTGCTGGGCAGTGGGGGGATGTCAATGATGCTGCCTGATTACACTGATCAGTGAGATCTCAGATGTCTCAGGGTCTATCAACAGAGAAATATCTCCCATTTCTGTAATAGTACTGTTACAGAAAAGCATCAGTATCCATTTTAAATATATAGTGTCTATAGTTTTAGATAAATCATATAGTCCTTGCTCCAATACTGTAAAACAAGTAGGAAATCTGGCCAGACAAGTACATTATGTGCTTGGGAAAAGGATACAATAGTCCTTATGACCAGTAGCTTTTCTGACATGCAGCATATGTGAACTTATACATCCCTGTATAGGCACAGAAGAATCTTATATACAAGGAAATCCTCTCACCTTCCTCTTTGTTAAGTCATTTTTGTTTAGTTATCTTTTAGCTCCCTGGTTATCTGAAACACAATCTGCTGAAATACAACCAGTTGCTTCAGCAGGTACGTAACTCTCAGACCACTCTTAGAGAAATAACTAAGTTTTTATGTTAGGATTAGAATCAGGCCCACCAGCTTTTTTTTTTAAAGAAAAAAAAACCCCAACATATTTTTCCTCCATCACGAAATTTCCTTGAGGAGATTTTGTTACGTTATGATCCAAGTCCTGCTGTTTGGCACAGCAAGTAATTATTGTACAGTTACTGATTTTCTGACTCACCCCTTTGCAGATCAGTTCTGCTTCTTCAGATTCATTACAAGCCTCAAGGAGCTGAGCAGAAAAACAGCATGTCCCACCTTCACATGTCAGATAGTAAAGCTTAGTCATGCAGCTTAAAATAAAGTAAGCAAGGGGCAGATGGCAAAAAGGACAAAATGTGGCTTATTTAATCTGCTTGTGTTTGCAAGGAAGTAATTGTCTTCTAGCCTCCAGAAAACAGAGTGCTACCAGAAGACAAACAACGAAACCTCTCTTTCCAGGGCACATATGACGCTATTTGTACAGCTTCAACAGGAGCCTGCAGTTAATTCAGGGCTTTCAATAAAATTTATATTCACCATATGTAGAGGATAAAACACCTTCCTTGAATCTGTAAGCTGCATTGACCTGCTTCCCCTTTCTCCTGTGATCAGTTCACCCAGAGAAACTGTAATCCTTTTTTAAGCCTATATGGTAAAAGGTCTTTTAACAAAACAGCCTTTCCAACATAAAAGTCTAACGTGAGGAAACAAGGCACTAAGTGGTAGAATAACTTGAAACACATAATACTGTCAGAAACAATGACTACAAGCTGACAGTTTCCATCAAACTGGTACCAATTTAAAGCTTTTAGTAAGTGCAATTATTACTGTATGCAGGGCTGTTAAGTAATGAGTCAGTTAGCTGCATTTGGTTTTGTACCGATAAACCATGAAAGAACAGTTCAAATAGTGGAAGTACAGTTGCTGATTAGATAGTCAGTTTTGCAAGTAGCCTTGAAGTTTTATTCAGTTACTTGCAATGAATGTGTGTGTACAGCACAGTTCTGCACAGGGTGAAAAAAATCCTTCTTGACTTAGACAGATGGAACACATGTTAAACCTACTGTTTCACTGGTGAGAGGACAAGCTCTTGAGCAAAACCAAGGGGAGGGACAGCCTGAATCAAACTGAATGTAAGGAAAACCCACACTTATCAAATACTCTGAAAAGTTTTAGCTTTTAAATGTTTTTCCATATAGAGGGCTATAATAATAAAGGGGATAAATGGATGTATCCTCTTGCATCTCTAATACAGAGACTATAGAGAATGGATTACAGGTAAGGATCTAGTGTTTCCTGATGCTGCTGTTGAGGCAGAACACTTGGCCAAATGGACCACTGGTTGGGGCCAGTTGGGCATTCTTGTTTCCTATTCTTTTTTTCCTGGACTCTAGAGGTAGTCTGGGCTGGGTGTTCCTTGGTACTAGTGATAAATATTGGCATTTATATACACAAAATTTTAATCCTGGATCTCACTTTAGTTGCAATCTGAAGCCTTTACCTGCTTCTGGTTTTGATGTTGAAATTCATCCAATGTTTAAAGAGCCACATCTGGGCTTGTCTAGAGGCAAAATACCTTGAAAGTGAAGAAGAGCTTAGCACCAGTTCATCCTTAGACCCCAGAAAGCAGGTGTTTTTCCACTTGTTTCATCTCTGGGGCTTGGTTTACTTATCTGTGTCTTGAAAAAAGACAGACATAAAAAAATAAGGATAAATTCAGAGCTGATAGTCCTGAGAAGGTGGAGATGCCTTCATTTCAGTCATCATATTGAGGCCAAGCCTCAGAAGAGACACCTAAGGCATATTCCTTAAGGCATAGCCTTAAATCCTCAGCATTTTCTTTCTTTAGTGTTTTCATCATAGGCTGTTTTACTACAGAGAAAAAAAACCCCAACAAAACAACAACAACAAAAAAACCTCAACCAAACAAAACCAAGTAAAACCAAAACAATTTCAGATACTCACCTTAAGATAAAGAAAAAAAAAAACACACAACAAAATAAGAATACAAACCTTGAATGTGTGTTACAATCTAATTTCTGACCATATCTGGTGTGCTGTTCTTCCATGATATGTCAAACACTTACCAGATAGGCACAGAGACCTCTAAGTCTGGGTGTTTGGAAGTCAAGATATTTCAGACCTAGGCCCTCAGTTGAGTATCTTGAGAGTGGCTGAACTCCTTTTGCACCTATGTCAGTGAATGTTGTGCCTTGATTTAGCAGGAGCTGCTGGGTAAAGTTGAAATGCTTCTGAAAACAATGCTTTGAATTCAGATGATAGACCTCATTATTATTATTTCTGTGACACTTGCACTAAAAATAGGAATCCACCCAATATGCTTGTGGCTGGTGTAAATATGTGTTGCCTGGAAAATGCAATTTTCTAACCAGTGATGTCACTGATACAAAGAGTCATAACAAAAATCCCACCAGTGTTGTAACAGTGATCAATGTTTCCTGTAAAGATTAAATGTAAGAGCTTAAGACTTCAGAACTGCCTAGCAGTTTTGGTTACTGTAAGTGCTAAACTGTACAAATGCCTTAAAATCCAAAATCACTGAGGACTCAGTCACAGTGATGATGCACACTGCGGGTTTTTCAGGTGGGAGCTTACCATACCCATCAAGTTTTCACAGAAGATTTTACAGATAGCAGACGGAGATGATGATGGAAATCCAAAACTGTTCCTCAAACTTCCCTTTATCTTCACAGTTTAAAAATCCTTTTACTTCAGCATCAACAAAACAAAAATAGGTTTGGAAATTGGTTGAAAGCCAGCCAGGGTGGTGAGGTAGCATGGGAGATGTGCAGCTGCTGCATCTGTGCATTGCCCTTGGAGGCAGGTATCTTTGCAGTGGAGCTCTTCTTTGTATTTCTCTTACAAGGGACATGATTTGTTTTAGTCACCAGCACAATCCACTGCTCCTGAACTCTGCACCTCCTGGACTACTGCCTTTCTATCTCCCTACCTAACATACTGGGTTACTTTCTAGCAATACTTTTGAGGATGTTCATAACAACAACAAAATGCTGCTGGTGACATGTGGAAATCTGCATGTTCTTATTAGGTCAGACACATTTACATGCAGGTTATCTAAGTCTTCTCAGGGTCTAGAAATTTGGTAAAATCAGATGCTACTGCTTCAGTGTGTGGCTATAGCAGTGAAGAAAATGCAAAAGGAGCATGCTAAGAGAAGAATAATGCCATTAATGATACAAAACCATCAGTGAAATAAAAAAAAAATTAAAATAGTTCTCTAGGTTAGACTCTCAGATCAATTCTGATTTTGTCAATAGAAGTTTATTTGTTCTTTAAAAGTAACACAGCATTTGCTATTCTTCTATCCAGCAAGTTCCTACAAGTACCACATAATACAGCAAATTCCTGCTATCTACATTTACAGTTACCTTGACTGAATTTCACTTCTCTATGGCTTTCTCAGGACTGAAAATAATAGTGAAAGAGTGGTTCAAAAAGCAGAAACAAAACCAAGGAAGCATTTGATAGAGTCCTGGAGAAAAGGCAAGTTAACCCTTCTGATAAAGAGAAGCATGTTAATCTCACCTCAGACAGATTTTCAGTAGCTGCTGCCCATTTCCTTCCCTCTAAATTCAGGCACCTCTGTTAGTAATGTGGTTGCTGATTAGCAAAAGTATTTAGTAAGCTAATGTTCACTGTCCACAGCAGGAGGCTCACACAGCTTGGCTGATGAGAAATGAACTGCCTGAAGCTAGCTTTTAATGGCAACTAATTTCCCATATTTGATACTCAGCTCAGCCAACTAATATCTAGCTCAACCGTGACAAAACAATCACAGTTCCTTTTGAAAATCCTTTAATCTGGGATGCAAACTAGTGTGCTCAAGGCTATAATGAACTTTTGAGATTATGTACTGGCTATTTTAGAAAGAGGTATATTTTTTCTCCCTTTTTTTTTTTTTTTTTTTTTTCTGTCTCAGAAAGGCTTACGAATATGTATTTTCATGGTTCCCTGCTTTTACATATTTTGCCTAGTGGACAGAGATAATCTCCCTTTGAAAGTCACTGGCAAAAAAAGTTTTAAAAGGTCAAGTAAACAGCTTTCCCTTCAGATAACCCATAGATCGTGGCAGTTCACAATAGCACATCATAAGGGGCTTTAAAATCAATTGATCTTGTTACTCTAAATGCGTTTTAAATAACTGAGATGTTTTATACTGCACTGGCTTGGGTTTTGATAAATCCCATTACTCTCTGTTACTCTATCTCATTACACAGTGAATTATTGAATAGTACACTTAATCTAATTAGATATTATTGTCATGATATATACAGACATCCTGAAATGAGTCACTTTTTTGTTGTTCTGACTAGTCCCTCTGTTGTTTTTTAACTCTCATTCTATGGTGATGGTGGTAATGGAAGTTTTTTTACTTGCTTGGAGTTTTTTTTCTGTGTCTTTCTAAAATGGTTCCTGGATATAGCAATACACAATGTATAGATGTAGTTTTGCAAGAGAAATGGCAGGTATGTCTGTACATAGATACACCAAAACACACACACAGAGCAACTAAAAATGTTTCTTGGGGTGTAAACACTTTTTTTCAATGCTATTACTGTGCATAGCCTCAGTTCTGTGGAGTTAGTAAGATATGCTTAGAAATATTTTGGTTTTAGACTAAACTCCACATTTTCATTTCAAAGACATTCATTCCAGAAGGGAGGAAAGTCTTTGACTCTTCTAGTTAGCTGAAAACTGTAGCCTGTGCCACACACTGTGTGCCTGGTACAGTGCAGGGCCATACGGCCCACTGTCAAGCCCTCACCAATGGCCGAAGTGTGCATGTGTAAAGCTGTATGAGATAATTGCTGGCTATTTATTTCAGAGAATTAGCAGGCTGACATAGCCCAGCTAGTGCAATTTCTCAGTCTTTTCAAAATATGATGCAGTCACGGCTGGCTAATTGGAAAAGATGCTCCCTATCATACTGTATACTTTTAAATTAACAGACTGTCACTTGCAGATCTGTTTCAGATCACTTCATTGTTATTCCAGCAAACTTTAAAAATAAAATATTTGCTTTTCTCAGTCATACTGTGCAAATCAGATCAAAAATATTTCTTGACACAGGCATAACTTGCAAGAGTTGTTTTGGCTATTTACCAAGCTGTCATGTTTATATTTTCAGTGACATTTCCCATATTGGGAAACATGACAAATGCTGGAGCCAGTGTTATTGTTGTGGGAGGAGGTTATCCCGTGTTTAATGATGCTAACTATAGATTATTACTTTTTCAGAAATGGCCTACATGTATGTCACAATCCAGTAAACTCTCTATTAACTTGCAGTTAATTCATGTCACCTTAATACATCTCTGGGCTGAGGGTGTCCTAGGGGTGATGCAGCTTCTCAAAGAAGGTCTCCATTGCTTTGTATGACACCTCTGGTTTCTGTGAGTGTCCCTTTCATTCTTGCTGACCACTGTAATTGCAATAGACCTGTGTGTCAAAACCTGCTTACATTTGTTCGGTGTTCCTTTGTGCTCAGATAATTTTGTTTTTGTTTACTCCCATATGTGTCCTCCTCCTCCTTCATCTCTTATTTTTAAGTCAAAATGATGGAATTCCACCTCCACAGTCAAGATTACTTTCATTTTTCCAAGTTAATATCAGACTTAAATACCGTTGCTATTCACAACATACATGCTAGCTATTGCAACTATATTTGTTGTGAATCTTCACAAAATTTCACTGTGTTTCATACTGAAAGTGAGACACATGCATCAGATGAGAAGAGAAAATACAAAATGGTGGCTACTGTCTGAATCAATGAGCGCCTCTTGTTATTATCTCTATGCATAAAAGTGAGATTACTGGATTTCTTTAGCTATTTTATGAGTGAAAATAGAAACTGATGTGTCTGACATTAAGATTCTTACTAATCACTGATATTTGGTGCTGCTTGATAGGTATCATGTCTATGTGGATGAGCTGGTTTCAAAAAGACCAAGTGTAAGTATTGCCATTTCTACTATCTGGAAAGAATGCACATTTTAAAAAACACTTAGCTCAGTCAGCATCAGAAAAAAAGCCTTGAAAAAAGATGGGATGTTTGTGACCAAATGGCATGTCATGAAAACAAAAATGAGAGATTTAAATCCACATTTTCAACAGATGAGATAAATTTTTGATGCATTTCATAATTGAATATCTATGATACAGCAGAATACCCACCCAGAGCTTGCTGAGATGATCTGGTTTACAATACTGTCAATGTCTACAGAAAACCTGAGTTTTTAACAAGCCCCAGATTCACTAAGTATTCAAAAGAAATATCAACAGTACTGCAAAAGTATTTTTCCTCCGTAAGTCACTGTTTTAAATGGTGTATTTCTGAAATGCAAAGAGATTCCTAGTGCTTGTTTTGATGCTATTCTACTATATCAGGGAGAAACACTGCATTTAGAGGTCTTTATGGTTGTAAAGTCAAGTGTAACATAATTCAGAGAAAGGAGATTAGAAGATCAGAGATTAGGAAAGAGGGATAAGGAGAATGGGTAGTGAGTGCTCTGAAGAAGCCTTGAAGTAAAATGCCAGCTCTGTATTCAGAACCAGAACTGGTTGGAGTGTATTGGAAAGGGCCTGGGGCTATGTGTTGAATTACAGGACTAGAACCCAAGTTATCCCAATATATGATGAGCATGGTCCTGTTTGCATGCTTAGTGAGACCTGTAGTATGCCTTAGCACCAGAACCAGTGAAGCCAAGTCTGCTGCAGCTTTGTGTCCTCTGCATCTAAGCCAGGGTGAAGTCTTACTGGAGTTTTTTTCCGTAGAGCAGATACTGAGACTATTATATGTCTTCTGTCTTGGTTCTCTGACAGGTAATAATGAATGAGTTCACAGTAAATTTTTCTTCTGAAGAAGCTAGTAAAAGGATATCCATCTGCCCATTTTCACACACACACAAAAGCATACTAGTACAGACTGTGAGATATCAGTCATTTTGGATGGAGAAATACTGAGATCTTTGTCACTGATCTTCCCAGTCTTGAGCCAGACTTCATTTAGGAGAATTGGTTATTACGCTTTCTATGGACCACCTCCTGTAAGAGGATGGTGTTGAGTTATGGGATAAAAAGCTTGTGACACAAATAATCTCAGAGGGCAGATGGAAGAGCCCCACTACCCTTGTCAGACATGAGTCCCTGCCCCTATTTTCTTATTAAACTGTATTTTGAACTGTTTTTCTAAGTGAGGGATATTTTGCTTGCATGAATGTGTATGCGGCCAGCTACTGGAATTGTGTCATGAGTCAGAGGAGCCCAGGTGCCAGGGGTGCCAGCGAGTGGAGGGGCCAGAGCCCATGCAGACTGTCTAGTTACATGTGTCACTGTGTGATTGCTAGCAAACACCAAGCTGGACCTTGACAACAGGTTTTATAAGGGGTTGGGAAGCCAACAAGAGACCAGAGGGTCTGACAGCTTTGCATCAGCAACTAAAGGGGGCTGCAGGCCTTGGCAACCCACATGCCTGGCTGCCAACAGGACATGGTGGATCTCAGGAAGAGGATGAGGCCATTGTGCTGTTTGTCTTTGGAAATGCTGTGTTTTCTGTGTTGATCCATGAGGTCAGTCACCAGTATGTATGTATGTGTACATGTGGTGTGTATGTGAACCCATTGGGAACACATGCTCAGCCTCACTGCTGGCTGGTGCAGGGGTTGTGGGGCCACAACAGCCTCCCCCCTCTTGGGCTGCTGAGCATGACAGGCTTTAACAGATGGGTCTTTCTCTGCCAGAAGGTTTCAAACCCATCTCCTAAACAACTAAGGAATGCTGCTCAGGGATACTAGACTTGCTTCCAGGATATAAGGAATTATGGCCTAATGGTTACAGGTCTGCTTGTATCTCTTCCTCTCAACCTGACCCCTGTTGTACCCTCACCTCCTGTATAATCACTTCTCTCTTGGAAACGGCAGGCAGCACTCAGCAGCTGATTCAATAACACATAAAATGCACAAACCAGAAAACACTACTGCATGGCTTCTTCCCTTTGTCATAACCTGCTTCATGCCATTCCTCCTCCTTCAGTGTTCTTCACATTTCTTTCCCCTGAATGCTTTGCTGGGAAGACATTTAGTTGAAAGAAGAGGCTGTTGCTAGGTTATCTTCCTTAGGCTACCTAGCAAGAGTTTCAAATTACCTCTCCAGACACTGATATTTTTGCCGTTTTACAAAGACAGCAACATTGTCAGCTTGAAGAAGGATGTTGCCTCTGCAAGGTTTGGGGGTGGGTGAAAAGAGTGATCCAAGCCTACAGGCACCCAGATTTTAAGATAGAAAGAGCATGCAAGGGAGTATTCCACCAGTCCCAGCAATAACCTGTCATTCTCACCTGACAAAGTTCATATATGGTGTAGAGCTCAGGATTGACCCTTCAGTCTTTGTTGCCTGCAATTTGCTAGTTCCTACTTAGATCTTACCATCCTTCAAAGCATGCAAGGGACACATCTACACACATTTTCATTCATCGAGTTACAATTTGATATATCATACTTATGATTCTAGAGGTGAATGATTTGTTAGGGTAAATGTATCAAAACTGATGTATTTAACTCATAGGTCCTGCCACAGCTGGTCCTTGGTGCTTAGTTGGAGAATTGGACTCTGCTTGTATCAGCCACACTTCTTCCAGAAGAGACTGAAAACGTACCTAATTGAACTGTTTACTGTGTAGAAACTATTTACTAGGAGAAATTAAAAAAAAGCAAAAAAAAAAAGCAAAAAAAAGCTTTTCATTGTAAGGCAATTTTTAAAGGAAATAATCCAATTTAGAATTAGATGATACTTTGTTGATAAAAATTTCCTTACAGGCACTGTGCCATGATCTGTTGTTAATTTTTCCTTCACAAATTGCTTGTTCCCAGCATTGCTAAACTGTGTGGTTCACTGTAAACATCTTACTGCTAAGAACTGAAAAAATAGTAAGAAAAAAAGGACCTCTGTATTAAGTAGACGTAGTGTAGCTCTAGATGAGTTTTGTGACAAGGATGGTGATCTCATGACCTGTCCTGAGATAACACCATAGGAGATGGAAAGGAGTGGATCCAGACAAGGAAATGACCTGATGCTAATATAGAAGAGCAAGGGGGCAGAAGACACAATGAAATAAATTAGTAGATATGAGGCAGTGCCTCTGGATCTTAAAGTCCTGCATTCAAGATTTAAAACCTCATACACCTCAAATGTCTATGCTTTTGCTCTCTGGTTCATCAGGCTTCTTTCCAAATAGAAGATAATTTGGCTCATTCTAGATAGCAGGGGGCAGACTTCATCTGGTAAAAATAGGACTGACTTCTTTCTCATCGAGAAGCTTCTCCAGAACACTGTTCACTATATATGAAACAGAACTGCTGAAACCTGTCAGCTTCTCAGTGTTCATTGCAGAGCTCTTGGGGTCTTCTCATCTTCTGCTTTGGTATAGTAGTGCCTTGTACCTTTTTCTTGCAGTTTTGTCAGAGAAGTAACTACATTTTGGTGATGGTGTATGTGCAGCTTATAGTCTTCAGGAAATAAGGAAGGAAACTGACACTCATACTGTAACTGCCTAGAATTATTTCTCGAAAGAATTATCTTTCAAAGCAGGAACACTGTGGATGACAGACTGTCAACTACTCACAATTACTTTATATACTGACTTGGCATCAGCCCTGGTATCTTTTCCTTTGCACTTTCCCTAGATGCATTAATGCCACCATGTATAACAACAAGTTCACTGTTGGTGGGTGCAGCAAAAAATCTATCTGCATCTCTGCAGGTGGAAGTTAAACTATCATGCTGGGCTGGTATAGAGTAATTTTACTGAACAGTTGATATCTAGCTTTACTTTAGCTTTTCATTTTCCTTTCCTTCTCTGCTATGAAAAATTGTCTGTCTCTCATACCACAGAAAACAGTGTTGGATTCTCAAATACCAAATTGCAGTGCTGTAGCTCCACTGGCTGCAAAGTGGATACTCCTGATTTAATGGCTTACAGTGAGAGTAGAGTTGAGGCCATAGTGCTCCATCTATTTAATGTTAAACATCTCTGGTATAGTATCACAAAGGCAGTTTTGTAATGTCTGTTTCTTCTAAATAATTAATCTAGAAGTTTGTATGTCCTGGCTTCAGGACATACTGCTGCATTGGTATTGATCACTATTTGTGACTTAATGTTAACTTTATTTATCATTCAGATAAAAAAAAACCAAGGGATTTTTTTTTTTGTACACTCGAGTCAGATGTTTTTGAATAGGGCCTTTGATAACACTGCAGGAAAAATTTAATTGTACCCCCACCCCCACATCATTTACATAACTCAGATTGATGAGATAGGAAGGAAAGTGTTTACAATGCAAGAAGATAGGAATTTGGGGATTTAAATAGGAAGTGAATCAAAATGAGCTGTCTGAGATAATTAAGAAACACATACTTCATATGTTTTCATTAGATATTGCTATTATACTACACAAGGCAAAGGAGTTTGATTAAACTGCAGCTCAGTATATAAATTTTTGCATAAATTACCCAGAAATCACTTACTTCATTATCTTTCAGGAACTCAGCAGGGGACAGAGCAAAAGTTTAGGTCCACTGGGATAAATAATTTGAACAAGAATAAAACCTGTGTTTGGTAGGAAGAAAAAAAACCATCAAAACACAGGCAAGGTCCATCAGATAGAGCATGACAAAGGGTTAAATTAAGTCCTGTCTAAACCCCCAACCAGGGATACCAGCAGGGAGGGCTGGGCTCCTTCTGCATCACCAGGAAGGACTGGACACAGGTGGTGTTGGCATTAGCTCCCATGGGGCCTTGCTAACACCTGGAGAAGGGACACCTCTCCTGCAAGAAGGTTTCACTGCTGCTTTGCTCATGGAAGGGGCTCTGCAAATAGCCTGCTCATCCCTTACCTTTTGCAATATATTAATTTTTAGCAACATTGGATCCCAGAATCTCAGGAAAGATCTTAGGTGAAATCCACCATCAGGCTACCCTCAGCTTCAAGCCAGCTTTTGACCGAATGTTGCTCAGAAGGAACTGCCGTGTGAAAGGTGATGCTGTCTGGAAATCTGTGATAAGCAATCAGTGATCTCCACAGACCCTTGCAGCATTAAAATTTATGCTAAATATTACGTAGCCTATTTTCAAATGGTTGTCATTCTTCAGGCCAGACCCTGCCATTTAAGGAATCAAGTGTTCACAAGAATGTTAACATCAAGAATTGGATGAGACATTCCACCACAAAGCACTCTGCATCAACCTTTCTCCTAATTATAGTAGCTCTGTGAATTAACTTGAGGTCTGTACATCAGCATTTGAGTGATAGAAACCGTGGCTCTTACAAGTATATATATGCTATTTTCTTGCATTTATTGAAGGAGGCTAGACTAAATATCTTCTACATCTGTTTAAATAAAGGGATGCAGTAACATTTTTGTAACTGCCGAGGATACACTTTTAGTACCCGTGTTCAGAACTTACGGTCTGATGCCACTGAAACACCTCTTGAGGATGTGTCTCTTGAGTCTTTTTATACTTCTCTACATTTTTGTTAATAACTGCAACAAACACTGTCAAAGGGATTAGCATTTAATTTATAGCTCTCTTTTAGCCTTCCCCTACCCCTTCCCCTTCTACTCCTGCTGAGGATGCTTGTTCCCTTTTACTCCATCTCTTTACATTTCTTTACAATCAATTACAAGACACTGATCTGTCTATCTCACTCACTGTTTGCAGTATATCAGCACTAGCTTCAACTATAATCCACTCTGCCTTGTTATTGACTGCCTCTCTCCAAGCCCGGTATCATAATCAAATACCACTGCATTACTAAACAACCTTTTAATAAATAAACACAACAAACCTTGGCCCTAAAAAAAAAAGCTTCTGAGTCGCTGATAATCCCCTTTCCCAGTAATTCCCTCTGAAGTCCAATATTCTTTCTGTATTTCCTGCCAGAATAATCTATTACATCAACATTTTTCAGGGGCCTGTGTCACAAACATTGCTCCTTTTCCACAATGATCTCCTGTCAGCAGAGGCCATATGGTAAACCTGTTAACTCTTTCAGACTTTTGACTGGTGTTTCATAGATTTATACAGTTTCACACCAGAAGGGACAACTTGCTTGATGCTCAGGGTGACCTGAACTATAGAGTTTTATCCAGACATTTAGGTTAGGTTAGACTACCTGAGCTGTGGCATGTCTCTCAAGAGAATTTCAGTTTTGAATTCAAGTGATAAGAGTTGTCCACAGCCACTGGCCATTTATTTTTGGTGGTTAATTACTATTACTGTGAAAAATACACACTTTTAAATTTGGTTTTTGAATCCAGTATGAATGTGACTGATGTCAGCCTCCCACCACTGCATTGTATTATGTTGCGATTTTCAAGACTAAACAATTTAATGCCCTCAAAAAATTTTTCCCTCAGAGAGAGTATGGAAAGTTAATTTCTTCTTCTGAATAGGCTGTTCACTCCTTCCTTCACTTCAATGAATGTTCTCCACACAGCATCAATGTACCTGCAATTTAAGTCCTCTCCAACCTTCTATTGTCCTTTGTAAGAGTAGGTGGAGTAAACAAACAGCATGTCCCACTAATGCTGTTGCTGTTGTTACTGACTACATATGTAAATTTATAACCATAACCCTACTTTCTATTTCCCTGTTCACTCATGAGTGGTTTGTACTAGGTCTTTTGACCATGACATGCTGCTGGGAGGTTAGCAGTCTGCTGATTTTCTTGAGTCTACGATGCTTGCTGTAAATGAAATGAGCTGTCACTATGGCTTTCTCTTGCAAGTGTTCCCCAATATTTTCTTTGGCAGCACTTTCATCCAATGTTATCTTCACTTAATTACTTTACCCAGTGTTGGTCTGAATAAGAGGAATTCACACAGATTCACAGAATGTTAGGGATTGGAAGGGACCTCAAAAGATCATTTAGTCCAATCCCCCTTTCAGAGCAGGATCACCTATATCAGGTAACACAGGAACTAGTCCAGGTGGGTTTTGAAAGTCTCCAGAGAAGGAGACCACACAATGTCTCTGGGGAGCCTGTTACAGGCTCTGTCACCCTTACTGTGAAAAAGTTTCTTATATTTCTGTGGAACCTCCTATGTTCTAGCTTGTACCCATTGTCCCTTGTCCTGTCATTGGATGACACTGAGAAGAGCCTGGCCCCATCCTCCTGACACTCACTCTTTACATATTTGTAGACATTAATGAGGTCACTCCTCAGTCTCCTTTTCTCCAAGCTAAAGAGACACAGGTTCCTCAGCCTGAGGGCCCCAGAACTGGACACAGTACTCCAGATGCAGCCTTACCAATGCAGAGTCGAGGCAGAGTAGAGGAAGAGAAGAAACCTCTCTCCACCTACTAACCACACACCATCTAATACACCCCAGGATGCCATTGGCCTTCTTGGCTCATGGACATCCTGCTGCCCACCAGGACTTCCAGGTCCCTTTCCCTTATGCTGTTCTCCAACAGGTTAGTCTCCAACCTGTACTGGTACATGGGGTTGTTCTTTCCCAGATGCAAGACTCTACACTTGCCTTTGTTGTATTTATTTAAATTTCTCCCCACCCAACTCTCCATCCTGTCCAGGTCTCACTGGATGACAACACAACCACTCCTCCCAGTTTTGTGTGCACTCTGCTCCCTCATCCAAGTCATTGATAAATATATTGAATAGTACTGGTCCTAGTACTGACCTCTGGAAGGACTCCACTAGATACAGGCCTCCAACTAGACTCTGTCCCATTGACCACAACTCTCTGTCTTCTTTCTTTCAACTAGTTCACAATCCACCTCACTGCTCAATCATCCAGACCACACTGCCTCAGTTTAGCTGTGAGGATGCTGTGGGAGACTGTGTTAAATGCTTTCCTGAAATCAAAATAAACCACATCCCCTGCTTTATCATCATCTATCCACCTGGTTATGTCCTCATATAAGGCTACTAGGTTTGTCAAGTATGACTTCCCCTTGGTGAAGCCATGTTGACTGCCTCTAAGGACTCTCTTATCCTTGATATGCCTAGAGACAGTGCCAAGGATAAGTTCTTCAATCACCTTTGCAGGGATGGAGGTGAGGCTGACTGGTCTATAGTTACCCAGGTCCTCCTTCTTACCATTTTGGAAGGCTGGAGCAACCTTTGCTTTCCTCCAGTCCTCAGTCACCTATCCTGTTCCCCATGACTTACCAAGATGATGGAGTGTGGCCTAGCAATGACCTCTTCCAGCTCCCCCAGCACGCACGGGTGCATCCCATCAGGACCCATGGATTTATGGATGTCCATCTTGCTTAATTGCTTTATCCTGTGAGATAAACCTTTTCCATGTATTACTATCAGGTTTGATATCTTATAAAACCAGCCTTCATCAAAGAACCCAAAACCCTATATGTAGCACCAGTCTTGTAGCCAGGCATTTATGGACTGAATCTTACTATTTCATCTCATGTTGTCACCTGAAAATGGAAGAAGGGAGGAGAAAATAACTTGTGCCCCAGACTCTTTCACTAACTATTCCTAGGCCTTGAAGTCTTTCTTTATTCCCTTCAGACTATGAGATATAGTCTCCTCCCCCACTTAACTGTCTGGAAGATCAGAAATGGGTAGTAGCAGTAGCCTGTCAACTGCACCAGGTTTAGGAGCATCCCAGTGATATTCCTGATTTGGGCTCCAAGTAGACTGCAGACTTCCCTATAATGAGGGTCAACTCTGCATATTGGGACCTCTGTTCCCTTCAGGACCTAGCCACCAACAACTAGAACCTTTTTCTTCTTCGTGGAAAAGCTTGCCATATTGCTGAAAGGCTTATCTGGTTGTGGTAAGACCTCTGTAACAGGTTGCCTATCATCTATATGCCTATTAGATAGGAATTCTTCCAGGAAGGCCTCCTATCTATTTTTCAGAGGCACCTGGGGAGGTGAGGTGGGCAAGGAGAGCACTTGCCTTCTGCCACAGACATAAACTTGCCTCCACTCACCCCTTCCATTTGTGTTTCTGTCTTCCACCTGAGAGAGGCAGGATACAGGGGCCCCTTGAACATGGGTGATCTCTGGCAGGTGCTCCCAGTTCCATTGCAGGGAGGGCAGAGTCTGACTCCACCAGTCTCTCTCCATTTTAACCTCAACGATGCTCCTAAGTCTTTCTGCTTTGGCCTGAAGCCTTTCAACCCCACCTCAAAGCTGTGCTGCTCAGCTGAGCAGATCATCTACCTGCTCACACCACACACTTCCCTGTTACCATGGACATACTGTGGCATTCCCTGCAGCCTGCGACCTGCACAGATGCATCCTTCCCTGGGAGCTCTGTCTGGGTTCACACCGCCATTTTGTTTATCTTCTGACTGGTGGAGGCCATTGTTCTTTCACTGAGCTTGTAAATCTCTCCAGCAACTGCCCCTCACTGTTCACCCCATATTCTGTGGGCAGTGACTAGTCACCACCCTCCCTGAGGCTTCTTATAGCCCAGTGGGCTGAACAACAGTGGGTGATGCTGGCTCCGCCCAGGCTCCCTCAGCAGCCCACCCATCAACTGGCAGCCCCCAGCACAGGCAAAGCATGTTTCCCGGTTTCAAAAAAGCCCCTAAAAGACCTTTTAATTGCCCTTTTTGCTTCACATCCCTTCCCATTGCAGCTTTACCTGCTATGAAGCTGGTCTCCTCAGGAATGGTTGCTTGCTGTCAGATCAAATCCCTTCTTAATAGTAAAGACATTACATTTGATACCTTCTATTTAATTTTTTTTTCCCCTCATGATTTAAAGACTTTTTTTATTGCAGTACATTTGCTAATACATCTACATTTATCTTTCTCCTTTTTTTTTTTTTTTTTTTTTTATGAATAGGGCATGGGTCTTTGATACTGGGAATTAATTTAAGCCTTCTGATGTCCTCCTTTCCTTGACTTCATCCTGTAGTCTTGATTTATTATGGAATATTTTATTCTCATGGAAAATAAATATCTGATTATTTCTCCATCACATTTTGTGATTATAGGAGTAAACAAATGCAATATATTCCCCCTTCTATCTCTCATTCCATGTCTTGTGCCATTTCTTGTTTCTTTATGTATATTGATCATGTCTTCCCATTTGTCTTACATCTCATTCACCCCTCTTTCCATTCTTCGCCTTGCCTTCTCATCATTTTTTCCAGTCTCACAATCATTTCTATAATCTTCCTACTCCTCCCCTGTATTAATATTTTATACCCTGTGCTTAACCTTTATCTCATTCCTGATTACTTTCTGTACTTTTGTTCATTGATCAGTGTATGAAGTGTTAGAAGCTTTGGGCTTGCCTGTTCCAATGGTGCTTAATGGTGTGGATATACTGATGAACCTACCTATAAGTAATGTCTGACTATCTGCCATTTTACTCCCCAAATCCATTACCCTGCCACTATTCGTTTCTCAAATCTCAGCAGGCTGATTCCTCTGCATAAGCTGTCAATGGTTAAGTCATGCCTTGTTCTCTTCTTGTTTTATTCCTAGGCTAAAAGAGTTTTTTTGATCAAGGGGACAAATGGTGTGAAACTGTGAATGAAAAAAACCCAGAGTACTGTTGTCTGACATACTGTGTACCAGAACCAGCTGAAACTGGGAGGAAAAGCACAAGATCTCCCTGTTATTATCTCCCCCACTCAAGAGAATGATCAGGTCTTCATTCTTCTTTGCCCTTTCCTTGCCAAAGTTCATACCTTACTAAACATACAATGTGTATGTCAAAAAGTGAGACTAGAAATTTGCTGGAAATTATTGAAAAACCCTTCAATTCTCTTGGATATGGCCAAATTTTTATTTTTGAAGTAACAAAATACCTCAAGCTCTTCAAAATCAACATAGCATTGCCTGTGGGATGCAAGGCAGGTGCTAGTGTAGAAGCAAAGTATCTACACCATGCAGGGAAACTTGTTGTAGGACTTTCAAACCAGCAGAGGCCATTCTAGCTCCAATGGACATTGTCACTCATGCTGCGCGCAAGCTAACAAGGTCTGCTGGACTGCTTCTGGTTGGGATGACAATATTAAATTCACATCTCCAAGGACTGATTTGAACCTGGTGGGTCACCTCTCTATGGATGACTCTCACTTTTTCTGATACTGATGTCTGGGAGGCAATGGACTACGACAGTCAGGAGTGAAACTACATGCTAGTAAATTTGTTGTGATTTATTTTTACCCCTGCTTAACATCAGAATAGGCCTGAGGTGTATTAATTTATTTTTTTTTTTCAGTATGAAAACACAACAGAAATGTTATGCTTAGACTTTCATGAAATGAGGTCCCAGTTAGCCAATTTTCTGGCTGGTTTGCCTCATCCCAGTAATTCGTTCTTCTTACATCAAGTCTCTGCCCATGTACACAGTTGCTGCTGTGCTGCATTGCACACACACCATTCACTCCTGTAGCTGACTGTGAGATTTAAACACACCTGGAAAACAATTACAGGTTTTTTCCACAACTAAGATATTAAAAAAAAAAATAATTATTTTTTTTTTACAGTGCTGCTCGTCAATAACAATTTGCAAGTCCCTTTGTACCTCCTGATTATAACCTAACCTACACTACTCAGATTTTATGGATTAATTAATTTTTCCCTTAAACTTTGTAGGCATGTATATTCATGAACAGAGAGGGAAAAAAAATCCCAGAAATTATCACAAGAAAAACCCCTGCTAAAAGCAATAAGTTTGCTGACAGATGGTAGAATCCGTTGAAAATCGAGTACCATATTTACTAAGTCTAACCCATTTAGTAAGCCAGAAAAGTGTTATCTAATTCTATCCCCTGTGTGTTTGTGTTTTGGAATAAACAGATGCCTAATGAGGAATGTGTCTAGTATGGTTTTTTAAGAACCTGGATGGATCCTGGTTCTGATTCAATACTTGATTTTGATAGAGAAGATAACACACACAGCAGAACCTATTGTTTTGGCTTTAAAAACCTCAAATATTCTAACACTAGCTGACAGACAAAACATGGTTTCAAAAAGAAAGATGCCAGAATAGGGCACAAATCGGAAAAAAACCCCAGAAGTGTTGAAAATGACTTACTTAACCTGCATTTTACATTTCCTGTTGTATTTATATAACACCCAAAAATGCAGTGAAGGAAAGGGCAAACATGCTTGAATCACTTGCAGGCTTGACAGCTACCACAATCAATTCCTGTATGTTTCACACTGGGTTTTATAAAATAATAGAGACTGTCTAAGAAAGACATATGCTCGTGTATTTTGTATCTGGGTGAGAAACAAAAATTGAATAAACAGAGAAGGGTAATCTGAGCAAGAGGCTTTAGGGAAGATGAGTCTCTCACAGTCCAGTAAGGCTATCGTACATGGAATGCCTGTACAGAGTAAAGTGTGGCTGCTCAAAGGCATTGTCCTAACGCTGCCTGGACAGCTTACAAAATCTTACCCTTAATAGGAGCTGTTGGGAAATTTACCAAAAAGAAAAGCAGCCCTCTGTGAAGTCCACTACAAAATACTTACAGGACAAAATTTCTCCCATTCTGTAGAAGGCTCTTAAAATATGTCTGCTTTTTATAAATTTAGTGGGCTGGAATGGATAGAAAGAAAAGAATAGGAATGTCTTCTGTAACAATTAATAAAATAATGTCTCCCCATAGAGTAGAATAGTTCAAAGAATTATTTAATAGGAGGGAGATATGTCTTTTATTTTTCACTTTATTTAAAAATACAGTGATTTCAACAAAATTATATTCACCCATTCTTACTTGTTAAAGTTGCTCTAGAACTTTTACAGGTGTTTTTATGAATTTATATCCTATTTTCAATTAAATGAAACTGGCCGGCAGTGAGAGATTTAAATTCTGGTATTACAAAATATGTTTCTCAAAATGCTAGTAAGAGTCAGTGGTTGAATCAGTGATCTGAATACTAGGAGTCTCAGCCCTGTGCCCAGTATTTGCTGTCTATCTGTTCTGTGAGCAAAATGAGCAATTCGTTTTTTCTTTCTATTTCTCCATCCAGCCTGAAGGTGCACATGGAAATCTGAATCTAAACTAACATATACATTGTTCTAGTATGGTCAATTTTGTTGTAGGACTACCTAAGATAAGGGTCAACTCAACATATTGTCATCTCACTACTTCAGGAAATGTCTACTTGCCATCAAAGTGATTGCCCTTCAAAGGAAAGCAGACAATGGTGGTGGTAATAGACTGCTTTGACACCAGGAGATGTATGTGATTCTTAAATATTAATATCAAGAATTACATTTCACCTCTTATCTAGGCAGTATCTGAAGATGGTTTTCTATTCACATTTTACTGAAAGCAAGTTTTGATGGGGCACCTGAGGGGAAAAGAGAAAGTGCCAGCACTATGGTTTTCATTTGAATGTTTTCCACCCCTCAAAGGCAGCACAGACAAAATGTTCATGGGAAAGATTTTACCCAGTCCTTGCTTTAAAAATACGATATAAGTATACATTTGTTTTGTTTCTACTTTTATGTAAAAGAAGGAGGGAAGCAGGAAAAGATAGTGGATCCTGAATTTAAAGTTTCATGTTTTACTTTTTCTTTTCTTGGCTCTACTTTGTTGCATTTCCAAGGCGTTAAAACAGAGACTCGGGGGCCTCACCAGACATAATGGTATAAAGTTTCCAGTGCAGTAAGCTGTAAAACTGTGCATGCTCTGGAAAGTTTGCATTCATCCTTTTAATAAGTGAAGACGCAACATAATGCTCCTGATAATTTTCAGCATGGACAGATGGTATATGAACAGCCTGGTGGGAGGAGAACCAGCCCAGCTTAGGGTAACAATGTTCAACTAGCTATCAGGGAGGAAACAGACTTCCTCTGCCATTGCCCAGTGCCAAGGAGCTTGTTTTATCTCCTGCTCACCACACTGAGCATGCTTTGCCTTCTTCTGTTTTATAGGCAGTGGCTTTATGCAGAAAGTGCAGTTCCTTTCTACTGCCAAAATGAAGAGGTATTTTAGATTATAACTAGGCTAGAAGTAATTTACAATTAATTCTGCTCAAAAACTGTAGCTGGAAATGCAGATTACACCAATCTGCTATGAGTTGTCATAAGGTGAAGAAACCATTCACTGCTGCTTTTCCACACTGAATTTTCCAACTTGTGCTAAAGCTGGACCTGGCTCAGGCAACAGTCCTAGAAATGAAGTAGGACACACTACCATGGAAAGGAATGGGTCAGCGCTGCTTTGGGAAGCTTCCCCGGGATGGTTGTACCCAAAGTTGATTTTGTAGGTGCTCTGTGTGTGGATCTGTCAGAGCTGTTCCCTCTGCAAGAGAATTCAGCAGCAGTGGCATCAAGAAGAGTCACAATGGAGACAGACATCATACCATGATGGCTAGGCGCATTCTGGGGTGCATAAAGAAAAGTATGTCCAGTGGGTCAAGGGAGGTTCTCCTCCCCTTCTATTCTGCATTAGTGAGTCCACATTTGGAATATTGTATCCAGTATTTGGCTCCCCAGTTCAAGAGAGACAGGGATCTTCTACTGGAAAGAGTCCAACAAGGATGATTAAGGTACTTGAACACTTCTCTTGTGAAGAGAGACTGAGGGAATTGGGGCTTTTTAGTCTTGGGAGGTTGAGAGGGGTTCTTACAGATGTCTATAAATATCCGAGGGGTGAGTGTCAAGTGGAAGGGGCCAATCTCTTTTCTGTGGTGCCTTGTGATAGGACAAAAGGTAATGAACAGGAAGTTTCACCTCAACATAAGGAAAAACTTCTTTACTGTGAGGGTGATGAAGCCTGGAACTGGCTGCCCAGAGAGGTTGTGGAGTCTCCTGCTCTGAAGACTTTCAAGACCTGGATCTGTTCCTGTGCAACATGCCCTGGCTGACCCTGCTCTGGCAGTGGGGTTGGACTTGATGATCTGCAGAGGTCCCTTCCAACTCCTACCATTCTGTGATTCTATAATTATTGTTGTAAATCTGCTTCTGAGAATGCTACTTCCCTCTTTCAGTTAGCCAGTTCTGCCAAAACCTAAGCACTTTCTAAGCCTTAGAATAAAGGGCTAGGAATATATTTCTTAATTGTTCTCCATTTCTACATGAATGTGTTAATTGCATAGGGCAAAATATTTATCCAGCCCTGGAGTGCTGAGCACAGTCAGGAAAATCCTGTCATGTTGCACCTCCAGACAGATGCTTCAGCTGACCTTAACAGTAAGATGGTTAATAGGTCAAGGAGAGTGCTAGTGATGGGAAGATGGATTGAAGGTGTGCATTTACTCCTAGTTCTGAGTCTTGAGGGATAGAAGAGACGTGTCTTTGTAAACAACAAATTCATTTTAAAAAGGAAAAAGAGCATTGCTTTCTCTCTGGCCTGTGGCTCTCTTTCAAGCAGGTGACTAAAATAAATTAAGACAGAGCTAATATTAATATCTCGCTGCAACTTTCTTTAAAATGTTTGATCACATTTTTGGTTTAATTTCATTTTCTTGCCTCTGCTCTTTTTTTTTTTTTTTATTTGGTTTTTATTGTGTCTGAATTCAGGACTACCAAAAATAGCACTAAGCAGTTACTCTAAATCTCTCTCTGCTTTTTTTCATCTCAGGGTGGACAGGAGTTTTTCATTTCATACATTATTGACCATGTGATAGAGTGGTGATTCCACAAACTGAGCAGAAGCTTTAAAAAGTTAATGAGGAGGGACAGCATAGGGTGGTTGTTTTTCTTGTTGTTGTTGTTCTTGTTGTTATTTTTTAATGTTATGTCACATTTAGGACTGGGCAGCTGGGCATGGTGGATACTGACTGCCACTGCTGTCACTTTTATGGAACTGTGCTGCTGACAAAAGATGTTATATCTCTTATGGGTTCTGTCCTCCTACTGTGGCACCTGCATCAGACAGGGTGCCACACCGGCTGCCTTCCCAGCTCTGCAACTCACTGTATCTCACTGGAAAATCCAGGAACACCCACACTTGCACCCACAGAGCCTGATGAACCAACAGGTAACATCCAAAGATAAGTGGTAATCTCAGGAAGAAAAAAATAAATATAATATATTTCTGATTTCCTAAGGAGTGAAGTTACTACCTTCCCTGAAGCCATCTGCTGAATAAGCTTAGTATGTCCTCTGGCTAACATCTGTAGTAAGCTTACCTCAAAGACACAAATACCGGAAGGGTTATTACAGTGGGTACCTTTGGATATATTAATTTACATTGAGCTACCATCTGTTTCATACTGTAGCACATATCTGAGTGCTTCAACAGCAGTTGCAAATACCTCTGTCAGGACACTTGGAAGCATATGGGGCCAGCCAGAATGGTGCTGGGCAATATCATAGAGCTGACATATTCTGGACTGGATCCTCTCTTACACCAGGGTTATTTATATATTGTAGTTCCATAGACTTTAACTGAACAAGTCCGTATTTACACAAACATGAGGTCACGCAGGACCTCTTCCAAAGATTATATAAGTCTACAATTAAAATAACGGAGAAATTCCTTCTTATGAGAGTGCCTAGTCCTTGTGAAATGGTTGTCTCTTCATCTGTCTAAATAAGAAATACTGAAAGTATGATCCTTGGGATAACAGTTTGATACCCTGGAATTTTAGATGCTTATTTTTTGTATTAAGAAACCCAAACCACAAAATGACTTGCACTTTTTATGTGTAAGAAAACAATTAAAACACTCTAGTATTATACCTTTAGCTGGTAGAAACTGGAATGGCTTCATTGACTTGAAATGGACCTGAAGATTTTTCTCACTAGTCAAAGAACAAGGCCTGATTGAGTTAAATTGCTGCAAGAAAAATTCCAGTTAAATATCAGTACAAAATAACAACTTTAACAGTAAGACTGTGAAATAGTGGGAGGGGCTGCCTAGAGAAAAAGTGGCATCTCAAAGACCTCAAGAGTAGGTTAGGAAAGCATCTGTCAGGAAGGACATGGGCAGTGCTGAGGTGCAGTAATATGGGGGAGTAATGAAGGGCTGCACCCTCACCAACTCTGTAGTGCAAAGCATCTCTGAGCATCCTGCTGGGAAGCACTGCCATGACTGGAAACAGGAACCACGTCTCCCAGTACCTAAAGGGAGTTCAACTATTCACTTATTTTCTGGGTTGAACATAATAGTTTTTTTCCTCTTGCCTTTTCTAGACCTTTTATCAGGGCCAACCCCTGTCAGTGCCTGGGCACTGCTGATGCAGGACCCTGGATGCATGGATCAAAGGGAAATGTGGTCGAAGAAAGGATAGTCATGTGCCATATAAGATGAGAAGAATAACATCCTCCAACTCCCATGCCTTCTCTCTTGTCTACTTGGAGGAGAAATTCTGCAAAGAGTTGCTGTCTTTTAGTGCAAACATGCAGAACATCTTGCACAAGGAGGTTCGGTTTCAGTGGTTCCAAATACTACTCTTGACAACTACTAAAAACAACGCTTCCTTTCCTTCCACAAGCACATACGTAGTTTCCTCCATTCTACAAATAGCTGTGCAAAATTATCACTGTCTTTGTTTTTACTCATCTTTCTTTAAACCCCCCTGTCAACTACTAGCATAGAGTTTGGGACATGAAGAACTGGACACAGTATCAGTGCAAGAAGTTAGTAGATAAAACTTAGGATTTGTGCTACTTAGGAGGTCAGAGTTTCAAAACTACAGACACAAATGCACACACACAGACATATATATATTCACATATATATTTGTATGCACTTGTACATCTATGTCAAGGGTCTAACATGATTTTGTTGAGTTCACCCAGAATTTCTAAGGTCCTATCTGCTGGCCATATATAATTATCAGTGATAGAGATGTTGACATTGATAATTTTTTATAAATGTCTCTGTCTCACTGGTTTTTTTTTCAAAATAGCTATTTCTGTGTGCTTTTTTTTTTTAGATTTTATAAATTATTGCTGATTAGAAGACTTTCTCCCAACCAGTTAAAGTGAGTCTCTATATTGTAGGTAGGAATCAAAGAAATGATGTTTGCTGCTCTTTGACTGTGAATCTCTGCAAATGTTTTATGTAACTAATTTTCTTCCACACAATTATATTCTAAGGACACAGGGACTAGGCTTTTTCTTTTTTTTTTTTTTTAATTCAAAGGTCTCAGTAAGCAAAGTATAATGTATTCTACCCAAACTGTGAGAACTGAGCAATGCAGAATAATTTACTTCAGTAATGCCAAATTAAAATTCATAACACAATTCTTTAATTACCATCTGAATCCAATTCTCAAAGAAGTTTGCCCTAATTGCATTGTTGATATGCATTGATGCAAATAAGATGTTGACTGTTTCCCTTGTAGCAAATGACTGTTTCTAATAGGTACACATCGAACAACATGGGGCCAAATTCATCCCTGGTAAAAAGCCATTAGAACCAGCAGAGTCATACAAAGGATGAATCTGAACCAACTCTTCTCAGAAAAGCTGGTCTAGTTATCAGCTACTAAAATTGGTTCCTCCAGCATCTATGGACAAGCGTGTTGTCCCTGTTTTCCCTGAGCATGACAGTGACAAGCTCCCAGAAAACTCCCAGCAGGCTGGGAAGACAGAAGTGTGAAATGGGCATGTGTGGAACAATGTTTGCCAGAAGGTAGTGGGGATATATAAGCCCAGATGTTCCTTGCTTTTGTGACAGCACTGAAGAGGGATCCTATTCTTAGCCCACAAGCACAGGTGTTTTGGAGGAAGAGAGGGAAAACACCGCATTGGAGATATGTGTTATTAAATAATATTCATCAAAGGAGGGAGAGAATAGCGTGAGCATCATGGGGGCGGTTTTGTAACTGGTCTATACATCTCTCAGGTGAGCTAATTAAATCAGAGCACTTTGAAGAATTCTTCTGGTTTCAGAAATAAAATGCATGAAAAGATCCTTTTCTGATAAATAATCCAGGCACAAAGAAGATGTCATTTTTTGTGTGTGTATAAAAAAAAAAAAATCTTTGTTTTCTGAAAGCTGAGTCTATGTTTGACTTTATTTCTATCTCATTTGAATGCATTTCTACCACAGATATGTTAAATACATTATTTTCTCAAGTAAAAGACACCCTTCTCCTCATAGCCTGGCAGTAAGCAATAAATAACAGTATAGGTGCCTGGTGGAACCCCAGAGATGAGTACAGAAGATAGCAGTGCCTTGCAGATAAGAGAGGATGTGGAAGAAAACCACAGGAACATTTTGCTGAGAATGTTTTAATTTCACTTTTTCCAGCTACTTAGGAGAGCTGAAGTTTTCCTCACTTATGTTAGAGCTTCTGGTCTAAGAGAAGTAGTATTATACGGAATCAGAGTCACAAAGAATGGTAGAGATTGGAAGGAACCTGTTACTGTGCGAATGACAGAGCACTGGAAAATGCTACCCAGGGATGTTGTGGAGTCTCCTGCTCTGGAGACTTTCAAGACTCACCTGGATCTATTCCTGTGTGGCCTGCCCTGGGTGTTCCTACTCTGGCAGAGGGGTTGGACTCAATGATCTCCAGAGGTCCCTTCCAACCCCCACCATTCTGTGTGATTCTGTGGTTCTATGAATAAAATAATAGCTGGATTACAACCAGGGGTCACTGATGTACCAGATTTCACATTGTTGGTAGGTTTAACATGGTAAAATGGACAAGAATCTCAACCAGTAACATATCTGACACTTCAGAAAGGATGATTCTCTAAAGTTAAAGACATCATCATATGAAATTCACTGTTGAGAAAGATCAATATGAAAACTGAGAGTTTTTTCAGAGGAGCTTGTCACAAGAGCAGAAAGCTGTCTATTTTCCAGTTAAGAAAGATGACAACTTTCCATAACTTCCATCTGGCTCTGATGACAAGACATAGAAATTAGAATTTTTAAACATTTAAAAGTAGAAAAGGAGGAAATACTACAGATGCAAAGTTATTAAGTCAATGAAGTTAATAAGGGAGTAAAAGACAGGGATAATTTTTATATAACAAAGATAGGGACACTGAAGAATAATTTTTAAGTGGCTACTGTCATTCTAACATCCCTGTCAACAACCCAGAGCACCAAAATGTAAAATAAATTACAAGTTTTATCAGCAGTATTACAGGAGAGTGATTACTAGGCACAACCACTTTGGTTTTATGGCCAGAAAGTCTCTGCTCAGAACCACTAGTGTTCATCACTGCAGTTCTCACTCACTGAGGCTCCAAGTTCATTTCACAGATTCACAGATATTAGGGGTTGGAAGGGACCTAGAAGATCATCTAGTCCAACCCCCCTGCCTGAGCAGGATTTGACAACAGACAGAAATTTTACAGAGATTTTCTTTTAATATTGAGTTGTGTTTTAACTGAAAAATGAGCCCTGTGAGAGAGCAAGGTCTCAGAGGTCTCGAGAAGTCACATGTGGAGATATTGTTTTGTTAAAGGTCATTTCTGAGTCATCCTGTGCTGTTCAGATCATTCATAAATGAACTGGGAGTAAATACAAAATATATAAAAAATATAATACAAATATATTGAAATTAGATTCTAAACTATAGGCATATTTATTTGAATTTTAGTGCTAATTTTATAATTGTGACTGCTGGCAACCTTTCCAGATAAGGGGAAAGTATACATAAAAATAAAAACTAACAAGAGCAAGTAGTTCAGACAGAGAGATACATGTAGTTTGGCAGACTGGTCAAGCTAAGTCAACACAGAGAAATGCAGAGATGAACAGGGAATAAGAATGGTGGCAGACGTTCACAGCAGCAGGTCTGGCAAGCAATGGCTCCTGAAGTAGCAATGGTCTTAGGGATAAACAGTTCAAAGTGAGATCCAATTCCTAAGTGGTTACAAAAATTGCTAATGAATCACAAAGTAGGAAGTAGCTACAGCACTCGCTTTGTGATTGACACGTCTCAATGTTTCAGAAAGTATGTTTAAAGATTCAAATGGGAATTAAATGTAATTGTATTTGTGTGTATATATATATATATGTGCATATTTCCCAAGCTAGAGAGAAAACACTTTGCATATACAAGTTTCAAAGATCTAATTTTTCTGTTGAGAAACAGATTGAAATGTTACAAGACTGCTCTAAATTCACTTTAGGCTGAGAGAAATATTGGGTATTATTGGGTTTTTAAGGAAGGAAACTA
Source organism: Corythornis vintsioides (assembly GCA_025447755.1). Lineage (NCBI taxonomy): Eukaryota > Metazoa > Chordata > Aves > Coraciiformes > Alcedinidae > Corythornis > Corythornis vintsioides. The sequence continues at coordinate 34,715 of JAOEGS010020522.1, forward strand.
GGATCTCTAAACTGCAAGATGAAAAAAAGTAAGGTAAAAATTGTCACTGGTATAAACCAGAAATTGTGAATCAACTGTGACATGTTTTCCATCATTATTGCTTTTCAGGAAAATGTCTAAGCAAAGTGATCCAAAAAGGAGTAAAACAAGCATTGATCAAACACATCATTTTTCCTTCATTCTATGTTTAAATTACTTTGGCTCACTTATTTTGTATGATTCTGTGATTTTGATGTGTGATTGTGACTGTCATAGAAATCTCAAGGGCAGAAAATCTCATTGTGCCCTGACATTCTGTGTGTCTCTGAGACAACCTCAAAGTTCAGGAGAGGGACCAGAATTGTCCTCTACTTGACCTGAAACAAATTTTTTTATTAAAACTCTTAGGAGTTGGATTCTGCAGTTTACCACTCACCTTGAGCAGATATGTTCAATTTAATGTTTTTGGGTTAGAACTAGCTGTGTCCCTAAGATCATCAGCATGGTCTTTTGTTATTTTTCTTCCTAGAATATAAAAATATATGTAATAGGGAAAATGAGTTGTGTTGTATAAATGATAGAGTTGAGAGAAAAATACTGGAAAAGGTTTTGTTTAAGCATAGTGTAAAATTGTGTCATAAGCATTCCCTCCAAAGCTTGTCACACAGGAACAGGAACAAGTTATGAGATCGGAGACAGAGACTACAAATTGATATATACATCAGCATATCCCTATCTTTCTTTTGAACCATTTCTGGATATTAAGTGATCTTAAAATAGTTTCACAAATCAAAGCCTGGGATGAGAAGATCGGGGCACCTTGATTTTTGTTTAAACTTGCACTGGGCATGTTACGTATAATTCTTCAAAAAATATAATGTTTTAAAACTTATATTCTGTTCATTCAACTGGAAGAACACTCACTAAATTTCTATCATAACACTGTCTCATGTTACCTCATAAGCTTTAGAACCACAAAGTCTGCAAAATGAAAGAATTTTAAGCTGTCAGAGATTTTCTTTCACAGAATCACAGAATGTTAGGGGTCAGAAGGGACCTAGAAGATCATCTAGTCCAACCACGCTGCCAGAGCAGGATCACCTAGACCAAGTCACCCAGGAACAGA
>JAOEGS010020523.1:0-17382 GCA_025447755.1 Corythornis vintsioides
CAGCAAATCTCTATCTTTTCTGAACTGGGGTGTCCAAAACTGGACACAGTACTCGAGGTGGGGTCTCACCAGTGCATAGTAGAGGGGGAGGAGAACCTCTCTTGACCTACTGGCCACACTTCTCCTAATGCAATGAGTCTTGTCTTGCTTCTTTTTCTCTCCAAAGTCCCTGGATTTTTTTTCAGTTGTGGTCACCAGACTTGCCCTCACTGGCAAGTGGCACTGTAGCAACATCTTTCTCATGCTTCATCTAAGCTACTGAACCCTTCCTTCATTGTTGGAGATGTGTCAATGCTAACATGGCACACATCAAATGTCAGCTGAGAGACAGGCTGTCCCCAGAAGGAGAGCCATCTGAATTGATAAAAGATGAATAACTTGATGTGATCACAAGAATTAACAATACTAAACATGTCTCCGAGAGGCTTTTTGTAAGCTCTTGATTGTCACATACATTCAACAAGCTGCTGTTTGCCACAATATTGTCTATTTTGATATCCTTAGAGAACAGCAAATAATACAAGTTATTTGCTGTACACAGGGGATGCTTTAGTTCTTCCCTGTTCTCATACTTGAGTGATACATACCTACCAATACAACATAAATCAGAAAATTACTATCTTTGACACCTATAATTTGAAAGTTTCCTCCTCTCACTCAATTAAATACCTCTGAAATGGTGCTCTAGGATGTTGAAGAGCTGCTGCTCTCATATTTCTGCAGGAGGAGACACTCTGAAGTTTGTAAATGAAGAGTTATTTTCAAATGGAGAGTTAAATCAGAAATTGCTATTATTTCTATGAGACTTACAAAAGGTATTTTAAAAATTATTCCTGACATTGTGGAAGAGCTTTGAGCAATCCCTTCCCTGCCCCAAGCCCCAGTGGTCACTCACTCTCCAAAGTGAAAAGGAGGGAGGGCAACGAGGAGGAAGAAGATTTCAGAAAACATCTGGAAACGTTTCAGACATGGGAAGAGTTCATCCTCCAGTTTTCCAATGGGGAAAAACTGTGTGAGATGCAAAAATCCCATCTTTAATGTAGCACATTTTTCGTTTAACAAAGCAAGCCAAGCAATCATTTCCAGCCCACTGGAAGGAAGCTCAGCTTTTTTTTCCTCCATGGTGTACTGATGTGGGCTCCCGCTGCGCTGACATGCGCCGCAAGCTGTAGCTATTTTAATGCTTTTTAGCTACGCCACTCTTAGATGCCATGGAAAACATCCGGCTTTCTACGAAACAAATCTGTGCTCTAATGAGGTATTATTTATCTAGAATACATATTCCTTTACTCCTTATCAGATGGGAAGTTTGAAAGTGAAATGATGAAATACGCACAAAGCGGGCTGAAGATGAAGATCCTGCATGCCAGAATCTGCTGATGGCCAGAGTGGGAATTCATTCCTTTCTGCAGTGTTTTAGTATTCTGGTTTTTTCAAGGTTGAGCATAAAATCTGATCTCTTTCCTGGTTCTCTGCCTCTGTGAGTTTGCCCGTTACAAAGAGTTGGTAACGAATACAATTGAGCTGGCACATCCTTAAGAAACATTAAGCTGCTTCAAACATATTCTCCCTAATATGCCAGTTCTTTTTTGTGTATCATGAGAAGATTTATAAATCAATCATTAGCCTCAGAGGAGTTTCATCCTTTACACCTTTATAGTCAGACTGTGAGTAGTTTTAATTTTTCCAGCGTCCTCCTGCTTTGACCTTCATCACATTTCCCTCACAGATCTGATTTTCATGCTGATGACTGGCTTTATTTTCACTTGACTTCCTATGAAGTCATAACTCCAGTGTGTTTTTCTCTCAGAAAACAAAAATCCTACTGATTATTTCAGGGGCAGTGCTGTTGCTATTGCAGACTCCTCAGCCAGAGAGTTCTGTCTCCTCTGGGCACAGGGAGAGCTTGCATCAGGGTCATCATCTATGAAGTGTTGGGAAGCTGAGTTGTGGTGCTGCTCTCTCCATGTTTAGAGTTTGTGGCTATCTATAAAGGCTCACACAGACCAACTATGTTGTGTATTTTCTGCCTCTTCCCAAAGCAGACTGTGACTCCTCCTTTCCTGTTCATCCATTAAACTCACCCTTTGTTGCATCCTAGGTGAATCAGAGGCATTTCCAGTGCCATCTTCTTTGATGCCTAATGTGTTGTTTTGCTCTTCTAAAATACCACATCCCATATCACCTCTCCACTATATTCAATAAAAGGTCAAACTACCAGTTGCATTTTCTTTTCTACCCCTAGATGATCCTTCTATCCATCACCTGAGCTTCAGAAAGTAACATGAGGGCATTTTCACCCACCACTTTCTCTTCTTCTCAGTAAAGAACTGCTGTAGCATTGGATTAAATATAATAACTGCCAGGAAAGTTTGGAGCCCACCTCACCTCACTTGTGCAGTACCACACAGACTCCTCCAGCCTGTTGTGTGAGTGCAGTGGGACACTCAATGAGGTCTGGGGAATGATTCCACAGGACATCTTATTTTGAAAACAAATAAATGATCAGTCATTAAGTTAGTTCTGAGCTCCCTTACCTTATCCCTCACCATGCATCACCTTCTGAAACCTCCTCCTCTGTTTCAGTGACTTCTCCATCTTCTCATGCTTCACTCCCATGAGACTCTATGTGTATGAAGAACAGAGCTTCCATCCACTGTCCTTTCATGAGAGGATGGTGTCATAAGCTTTTTTTTCTTGATGCAAGGTGCCTACCTCCCTTGGGGATGTTAATCCGGCTGCCTGGTTTCATGCATCCAGCTTTGGTGCCTTCAGAGATGCTAAAGAAAAGGGAAAAAAAAATCTATTCACCAGAGAGCAGAGCTTGGCTGGACTGAAACACACAGGAATTAAGCTCCATGGGTTGTAGTAGAGCCAGGGCCAACCATCTTTCTAACACAGACATTTTAATTAGGCAATAATCACTCTAATGAACATCCATTGACTGCTCAGCGCTCATCCCAAGTTTGCCTTTCGGCTTTGACAGAAGGTCACTGAAAAAAGGTGGGAATTGCAGCTCACCTAGATGTAGGAAAGTGGAGGATTTTCTCATGCTCAGGTCAAAATTTTATTTTAACTGCTTGTACACCGAGGTCAGAGTGCTGCCAACAATGCCTCGGGATAAAAGTGCCAATGTGGCCCTAAGGACTAAAGAAACTAAACTGTATGAAAACATTTAATTTTGGTGACAGACTTGCAATCTGTCAGGCAGTTCAGCGAGGGACTGCAAATACACTGGGACATTCAGAACATCATTCAAAACTTGTTTTGCATGCTGAAGCACAAAAGCTAATTCAATATGTGATTTTATGAAGATATTTTTTTCTTCAGGTCTCAAAATGTGTATATCTGCCAGCCCATCTTTCCTTTGCAAAAAACACTTTTTTATCTCTGCATCAATTTCTCTCACCATCAGGTTTCAAAGAGGGATGCTCAGTTATCTAAATGCTGAAGCTGGTTTGGACTCTTGCCAGCTCCATGTTCGCTATACCCTGGGCTGCTTTGAAGGATGCCTTTCATCTAAAATATCACATCCTTTAGAGCTACATTTTACTTATATTTTATTGGATCTTGATTTCTAGAAGTTTCTTTCACCTCCCACTGACATCCAAAGGAAATTTGGTGGCAGTGCTGAGGCAAATGAAAACTGACTCCAAAAGGGGAGGGTTATTTTCATTAATAAAACCAGTAAATGCCTCTGTCAGGAAGCTGTGAATACCAGGAAGGACAGTTGCTTCACATCAAGAAGAAATCCTGTGTTTATTTAGATAGCACATTTCAATCCGCATTGTGGGCAGTGGTCATGAGAGGTGCCAGGGCACACAGTAGACAATGACTGAGAGGAAATGTCTGGGCTGGCCCAGAAGTCATGATGAGGGGGGGTGAGTGTTTCTCCTTTTTACTTTTAGCTGAAGATAAAGTACCAGCAGCACACTGCAGAACCAAGATGGGTACAAATATGAGCTCCAGAAACACACACAGTCACCTTATGGCACGGAAATAAGAACCTAGTTTAGATCAGCTGCAAGGTTGATAAGGAAGTTCTTTTGACCTTCTCTGCAAACCTCGACCTAAAAATGAGCCATAGATGCCTTCCCAACTCAGATGAGTGAGCTCCCTTGTCGTGATGATTGATACTTGCCTTCTGCTTTGCCCTCTGTGATTCAGAAAAGCTACCCTGAAGCTAACTCTGTCCACAGTCTAGCCCACATAGAAATAGGAGAGATCTGAAATGCCCCCAGGGAAAACACACTGACTCACATTTCACTGGGCTTTACTCATTCCTCTAGAGTCACTGTACCTTTGGGTACTTCTCCAGAACAATGTATTTGCTCCATCAGTAGCTGAAAGGAAGACACATGTAACTTCTTCCAGCAATGGAAGGTACAAGTCCGGAGATTTACTCATTCTGTGCAGTATTTCTTTACTAAGAGCACCATGAAATACTGATCCCAGTGAGATAACAGTTGCTAATATTTGTTGATGGGAATTTTTAATTCTTTCACTAAGACACACTTTATTCTTAAGGCATATTTCTTTCACTGCTGACACCAGTGTGTGGGACAAGAGGTAGCAGTGTGTTTTTTGTGGCTGAATACAAAGTTTGGAGTTGAAAGTTGTAATCACCTTCTTGGAAATTATTTGCTTGAGAATTGGCAAGTGATAAACTACCTCAGATGAATTACAGACTCGGCCCAGCGCAGATTAATTTTACTAAATTAATGTGAATAGTCTAATTGCTTCTGTAGATCTCAGCACCTAAATCTCTGCTGTTGTATCACAAAACACCTGAATGATAAAAGCTATTTTGCCATCACTCTTAAAGAAAAAAAAAAAAATCATAAAATAGGAGAAGCAACATAAGCTTAAGCACAGTAATAAAGAGCAAGCAGAAAATAGAAATGGTTACTAGATAGAAACAGAGAGTTTTCAGCAGTAAAATAACGACTCTTTTTTTGGTAGTCCTGTCTTGCAACCTCTGCTGTGAACAGAACTATTGATCTGAGAGGATGTTTTGCTCAGAGACTTGAATTCAGCCTCCCTGGAAGCAGGCAGCTCTACTCCAAGCCTCTTGCCCAGCAGTGTGATTGAGCCAAGCAGAGATTACCTTGTAATTCACAGTCTCCCTGTTTTCTGACAAATAAGTCCTAGCTCAACCCAGGCACTAGTTTTCCTTTCGGCTGCACATGTACAGGTATTTTCTTGTGATTAATATCAGAAAATTTAGTTTCTCTTTTTCATCCACCCAGACTTCAGACCAGCTTTCACTTGCCTTCCAACCTTCTTATCATCTGCAGCTGAGTCATCTCCCATGCTTCCTCTAGTCTGGATTAATTCCTTCTTTGGCAGATGGGATTTCCCCTCCCACTCTTCCTCCACAGACTCCTTGAGCGAGTTGTCTTTCTTCCCTGCCTTAGCTTTTCCATCTCTGACATGGGAATCAATACACTTCCTTTCCTTGGACTAATTTTAAGAAGAAATCCATTTCCTCTGCAAAATGCTCTGATGACTGCCACGGAGAACCATGTAAGCAAGATAATCCATAGTGCGCTTCCACAAGGGTATCCATGAACAAATAAATGTATTGCATTTCTCTTCCCAGCTAACCACATCTTGGGAATGGAAAGATTCAGTCACATCAGGCAGATGCTGATGAACAAGTATCAGCTGCTCCACAGACAGGCTGGTGTGACAGGTAAGGGGCAACAACTGAGGTCTCCCACATGGACCTGAGGATCTGTGGGGCTCAATCTAAGGAGACAGACCAGAAAGAGGAAGACAAGATGCTTAATGGGCCAAGAAGAGGCAATCTGATTTCTGGGACAGGGCAACAGTGATGAAGAGTAGAGCTTGGAGGAACTTTTAGCACCTCATTTAGGAGCTAACAAGTGATTTTAGCAGACAGCCCTATTAACTGCCCTTCCTCCACAGCCCTGGTCACATTATATGAGAGGAAACCATCTCCTGAGAAAAAACACAGTGCTATAGAGAGTGCTGAGGCTAATGAAAACATCACCCAGCTCTCCACTTGGAACTTGGACTGTGACAATATTGACCAAATCGCTGCTGTTATTAAGTAGACTCCCTTTCGTTTGAAATGCAAACAAGTAAATATTAGTGCTACCTCTAATGAGACTTGCAAAATGCACATACAAAAAATCCCCACCGTTGTTCATTGCTTGAAGCATATGGAGGATTTGGAGCTGATGTGTTTTATCTCAAGTAGATTAGACCCAATTATAGGAAAGCTGAAAGCAGAACCAGTTTGCAGCTGGGCACTATAGCTTGTGAATTGACAATGATCTGAAATGCTCTGTATTGATGGCTCATCTGCATTCTCTCAGCTCAGAGCTAACGTCTGAAAAGCTCTCCATGCAGTCACAGGCATGTGAGAAGATTGCCATGCTCCCAGGAGAGATGCTGAACCCTACCACACCTCACTGCCATGGATGGGACAGGACCAAAAGGCACCAGAACTCTCCCGGCCTCCAGGGATGTTTTAACTTATTTTCACAGTGATGCCAAACCAAAGAGGACCCAACCCTGCACACACTCTGTACACATTCTTTGCTATGAGTACAGACTCCTTTGGAGGGTAAATAAAATATTTACAGTCTATAAATCTTGGAAAATTGTTTCCCTTTCAGCAGCAGATCTACTTTTGTGGCCTGCTCCAGGGCAGATTGTGTAACAGTCTCCAACTCATCTCCTAGCCCACAAGGTTTATGTATTTATAGAACATCTTGGAGATTTTGTGATTTACATGCGATTTTCTGCTGGAGAGAATACCGAGCCCTTCTCCTACAACACAAGTAATATTCTGCATTTTTTGTATGCACACAGCTTTGTACTGCACAGACTTTTTTTTTGTTGGCTTTGCCCACACCTGCTATCTTTTATGGTCTTCGAACCACTCACATTTCTGACTCATTTGCATGACTGTTAAATACCATTGTGGCTGAGATGAGAGCTGGGCTTTTACACAGGACTTTACTAGCACAACATGCATGTCGAAACAAATCGTAATGCCAGGGATTTGTATCTTCAAAGTGCTGTTAAAATACAGCAGAATCAAACTTTGCACCATTGGGGAGAGGAACCCAGAAGTGTTTATTCCTGTTTCACCAGGGACTGAGAAACCAAGTGGCCGAAGTTGACGCTTTGCACGAACAAACCCAGCACAAAGCCCAGCTGGGACCCCAGAGCTGATCCTCACCTCATAGTTCTCACCATGCCAAGTGAAAGCAGGCTCCTGGTGTTTTGAATGGTTAGTCACACTGGAAGAAATCCTAATTCTGCTTTGAACTACAGAAACACTACCTTTTGTACATAGCAGGGAACTGGATGTTCCTACTTAGTCTCAGAAGTTATCGGACTCAATTTCTCACTGTCCAACATCACGGAGCTGTGTGAGATGAGCCTCCTCCAGTACTTCTTCAGTTGTACACACAAATATACAACAAGCTGATGCATGATGCTCAGTCTCCCTTCTGATCACATTATAGGAAATATAAATAATAAATAATATTTAATCCAGTTAAATGGAGTAAGATTTATGGAAGTAACTATTCTCTGGAAGGAAGTATGGGAGAGTAGGTGGCCATGGAGATTAATTGAGTAGTCTCATTCCCCAGTTATTGGGATGTGTGTTAGGACACTTAGAAGCCTGATCTGGTCCTCAGTGAAACAGAGAACAGAAAACTACTCATCCCCTGCTTCTTCCTAACTGGGATCTGCTCAGTCTCTTATTTACCCTGTTTTTTGATTCACTGAACCACTCTACCTGCAGCTAAAGTCTGCTAAAGAGCACAAGTAGGTCAGTCTTTTTCCTCCACCTTTATCACATTAAACAAGCTAATAAAATATCCTGTCCTGCTCATCCAGACACCTCAAAACCTACTGTGGAGTGGATCAGCATAAAGAAGACATCTGAAGGCAGGGTGACATCCATTCACAGCACACACCACATGGCTGAGCAACCACTGAGGCCTGCTGCTGACAGACACCTTCGGACTTGCTGGTTTCAGCTAATCCTTAAATTTCAGATTGAGTCAGATTTTTCAGACCACTTAAAAATACTTGGTGAAAGGAGTTACGAAGATACACAGGAACTGTGAGAAATGTTTTGAACAAAGCTGAGGGCACAAAGTTCTTTCATTCTTGAAATGAAATTTCCAAGTTTTGCTGCCTTCCCCTTTTTGGTCAAGAGTAGAAGTGACAAATAGTGCAAGCTGGAAGTCTGGGTTTGCTCCACACCTTTGGACTGCCAACAACAACTCATAGGGGAGAGGACAGTCCCATGGGGACCAAGGGAGGATAAATGCTTTGTGTTTCTTTATCATAGCTGTGCAGAGTTGGGAAATGTCCCTTTGCTATTGCACAGGCAATGAAAAGTGAGGTTTTTTGAACCCCGGATGAAGTGCACCACCTCTGAATGTTAACAGCAGTTTGTTTAAGCATCTTTAAAGTGTTTTCTTTCAATCTGGCTCAATCCAACTTTTCTTTAGCATCGCACCTGGACCTCTGAATCACAGTGAACTTCAGAGACTGGCAGTTTTTTCCCCCTCCCTTCTCTGAGGAGCATATAGACATGCAGCCACAAAACGAACAACAAACCCTGTAACAGATGTTTGCACCATCTCAGGTGCAGTACATTGTAAAAAAATTACACTGCTACGATGCTTGGAGGTAAGTTAATGTTTAGTTTGGCTTACAGCTTCTTCAGACTCCCAGGGCAGTACTCACTCACCTAAGGGGAGATGCCTCTTTATTTACTGAAGCCCGGAGCATCCCATCCCACCAGCAGCGGGCTGCAGGTGTTGTTGGAGCTGCTGCAAAAAGGTTGCAGCTTGTTTTTCTTCCCCTGTATTGCTGTTGGTGAGACTTTCAGCTCTTACCCCCGACCCAGAAGAGGCTGAGTTGTCTCTATGTTTAGCTTGGTCACCTGGGTGGATATTAGCACCACACACTTCATGTCGTCATGTGCCTGACTGCTGCCTCCACTGTGGCTCAGCAGTTTAAGGAAGGTGTTAGTGCCCCTCAGATGGTTTTATAAAACTACAATAACATTGACTGTTGCAGGCTTAGACTGTGTTAAAAATACCCATCTTACTTTCTTCCTAAGGTCAGATTCCCTTCCATTCCCTATGGCTACTGGTAACAGATGTCCTTCTGGGTATGCACTACCTTTTTGCCATGAAAAACAGTTCATCCACATGCAGACCTGAATATCTCCTCTCACAGAGAGGAGAGATTTTTGTGGATGGGACATGAGTACTCCACTCGATCCATCCTGCACAAGAATGAGTGACACCAGCATATCTTCTACATAGTCCTTCAGAGACAGGTTATACCAAAAACAATCAGGGAAGACTGGGCAGGATGTTCACCCTTCTCCACATCAGCCTAACTTGGCTTTTCCCTCACCTGCCCTTTTTCATTGACAGAAGAAGCTGGAGAGAAGACTGGGAACTCATCCCGATTCACAGAGGTCTTTGGACTTCAATAAAAAAGGAATAGAACTGACTTTGGGAATACAACACAGAATTACTTTTTAGTACTGCCCTTTACTGGCTTGAGGGTGGCCAGAATGTTTTCATGCCATTTTTAATCAGTGATGAGCCCCACCACAGCCTCTCACTGGGATATGTAAATTTTTGAGCATTTGACATTGGATCTGACTGCCTAGATTCAAAATAGTCCCCGTTGTTCGGACATTAGCTCAAAATGATGGAAAGACCATTTTTTTCATTCTGCTTAAACATGCATAAATAATACCCAAACTATGGGTTGTATTTTGCCACAGTTCAGTGGAAATGCTAATTCTGATATGGCCTCAAACCAAACTAAACTTACCTAGAGTGAACTTCTAAATGATTTTCAATTTCTAATCACCATGATTGTCTTTTCACCATGACTTCCTTGTAGGCTTTTTCAAAGCGTAGCCTCAGTTACTTGTTTTTTAATCCCTCCTATTGCAATCCTAATTCCTCTCTCTGCTTCTAAATTACAGAGATGTTGAAGACAAGACTGCTGCCAATATACTTTTTGGAAGTTCTTAATTCAAGAGAGGAACTTTTGAGCTGCCTAGAGACCAAGCAAGTTTCTTTTGATAGTGAACTAAAAAGACTTTTTTGAGTAATTACTGCTGAAGTGGTAACATTTCCATTATCTCCTGGTTGAACAATGACTATGCTGGAGGAGGATGGACAAATAGACACTAACAAATCAGTCAAGCACGAAAGGGAAAAGTTTTTACATGCTTGTTGAGGGAAAACTCCCCCCAAAAATGGTAGAATGATTGCCTTGCTAAAGACCATTGAATTGCCCCCTGAGCATGGAGTCACCTCACATGGTTTAGGCATCAGAATGAGGTGACTGTGCTCATGTCAGTTCAGCAAAACACAAGCCTCTGGGAGGTCACTCATATAATCTTAAATCAGCCTTTGGATGTTCCTATTTCTCTCCACTGACTTTAAAAGGAGCAATGGATGACTAGCTGTGGCTTGGACACCTAATTCTGAGATGCCTAGGATCAAGAAGGCAGACAAATTCTACCCTACAGCCCCATATCATAACCTGTATATAAAAATCACAATAAAAATGCATTTGTGATTAATCACATATCCACACAAGTTGTGAAATTCAATGTAATAGTTCCCTTCTCAACTATAATACACACTTCCTGGCAGCTGAATGTTTTCTGCCAAGATGTGTAGCAGCAATTGCTCCAAAAGAGCTCAGTGTTTTGGACCAAGTTACCATTTCGAAGGGAATCATAACTTTGCCCTGATTTGAATGCAATTAAATTCTTTTCCATCATATCAGCTTAATGACAAAGAATATTTTTCCTTTATTTCCTCAGCTTGGAAATTAAAAGGGAATAACACACAATGTTGCACAATGAAATAGACCTTCAATCCCATATGGACAGTGGTGTTCTCCAGGCAGTGCATTCTCCTTTCTGGTATGAAAAGTGCTGCAGACAACTCCATTTATGTATTTCTTTTTTAATGCCCATTCCAGTGTCTTTTTTTTTTTTTTCCTGGTGAGTGAAAATGCAGGAACCCCCCCCAAATTCTTCCTCACTGTTGCAGCCACCAGTTTTTGCTTTATGTTCTTGCACACAGTATCTTTATGGGCCCCTGGAAACTGGATTAACTTAAATTTTAACAATGCTTATCTCCTAATGTAGTCACCTCAATATGCAACATAGGCAGTTAAGATCTTATTGTAACAATTAAACTGTTATTATTTTATGGCCATCCCGCCCAGGAACCATTACATAGCAGCTCTTATCTCACATCATAACAGTCCAACCCTTCCCCAGACAGCAAAATTCAACATAAAGTACTCTACATGAAGGATGACTTCCCAATAACCCCTCCAGTTGGAGCCAAGGTGTTGACAGCTTCCTTTGAGGCATTTGTCACAACAGCACATCCAAATGGATGTGGTCTGTAGTCACGGAGCCTGTATGAGCTGGCAGTGCAGACCCCAAAGTATCAGTGTATGGGGGTCTCTCTGTTGGACAATCTCCCTCTAGCTAACTTAAAACTCTAATATAAAACTGGGATTTAACTTAAAACTGTGTATGTTCCTGCTGGTGAGGAGTGGGAGTGGATGTGGAGGAGGGCCACAAAGATGATGCAAGGGTTGGAATCCTTCTACAAGCATAGGCTGAGAGAGTTGGGGTTGTTCATCCTGGAGAAGACTATGGGAAGACCTTCTTGCAGCCTTCCAGTATCAGAAGGGGCCTACAAGAAAGCTGTGGAGGGACTTCTTACAAGAGCTTGTAGTGACAGGATAAAGGGTAATGGCTTCAAACTGGAAGAGGGGGATTTAGATTAGAAATTAAGGAGAAATTCTTTACTCTGAGGGTTGTGAGACAGTGGAAGAAGATAGCCAGGGAAGCTGTGGATGCTCCATCACTGGAAGTGTTCAAGAAAAGTTTGGATTTGTCTTTGAGCAACCTGGCATGATGGGAGGTGCCCCTGCTCTTGGCAGGGGGTTGGAACTAGATGATCTTTAAGGTCTCTTCTAACCAAAACCATCCTATGATCACAAACCCCTGTGCCAGAAGAACTAATTGGTGAGCAGTGTCTCTCAGTGTTCCCAAAAGGAGGTGGCCACTTCTCCAGAGGTAGAGGTTGAGCTGCTCATGAAAATGCTCTCTAAATAATTTGGTGTCCAAATGAGTCTTAAGAGGCTTAAACAGAAAGTCATAGTAGCCTAACTAGTACTGAGACAAGCATAGGCTAGAAGAAATTGTTTGCTTTTTGAGGCCAACTCAGTAACGAGCATAACCTAGCATGTGCTTTACATCCAGTTCTGCACATTAACATGAAATTGATCTTTTTTTGGTGACCCAGACAGGACCGTGGTACCCAGACCTGGCTTGTCACTCCTTTCCTGTGTTTTCATACTGTATTGCCTTGCAGGGGAAGTAGAATAGAAAATGGTGGGAGGTTCTGACCAACTGTGCCTCCAGGCACACAAATCAAGTTGATCTTGGTTGGTTTCTCTTCTTCCAGTACAGGCACATGACCTACAACTCCAGTCCCAGAACAGAGACTTTTTTAGGCTAAGAAACAAAATGTATTAATTTACCAATAGCTGTGCTGCATCCGAATGTTGAACAGCTAAAAACGAAATTTCCTGCTTATTCTTCACTCTCTCTGCCTTTGCCTGAAATGAATACAGAGCTTTGCTAAGTCATTCATCTGGAATTAGGACCTCAGAATTGATGCTCTGATGCAGATCTTTTATTCTTGTTTATACAGCATCTGAAATGTGCGTGGCTTATCTACCTACTTTGTCTTCTCTTGTCTAATTGCAAGCTCAGGGATCAAGACAAGAATTGAATCTGATGAGTAAATAAACAAACACTGTGCACAGAACAGGAGCGGTGAAGGTTGGCTAAAAATTCCCAGGAATATCTCCCACAGCTGGGCTTGCTTTCTGTCCCAGGTTTTTAACGTAGGCCCTGTGCTGTGATGACAAAAAAGTGAAGCAGAAAAATTTAGAATTATTCAGCTTTTAAGTAAAGCAGGATAATCTTTTACTCTTTTTAAATATTTCAACCTCCTTTTTGCCCTCTGAAGAGGTGTCCTGATCAGTGAGGTGAGCAGTTCATGTTTCCCAGGGCATTATTTATTCTAAGATAATTATTGATTCAAATGGATTCTCTAATACGCCAAGAATCTGGGACCATTTTTTTTTCTTTATTGCAGATTAACACCTTTCCTGTTTTAATAATGATTGCAAATGCAACAAGCAGGGCCAGACTGTGCAAAACAAACATCCACTAATTTGTAATCATTTAAATATGCAAAGCTGGGCTTTGATGTTAACACAGCATTAAAAAGGGAAGTTTAGGCGGCTGTTCCTGTATCACTTGAGGAGCAGCAGAACAGCTCCAAGAGCAGCCTGTCAATTTACAGCATCAGAGCCACCTCAGCATGTTTGCCCTCTTGTAAATATTTTTGCGACGTGACATCTTCAAATTTTATGGGATGCTGAAAATCCACAGGCTTGTGCTTTTCTGTGCCCTCTCTTCACCATCCAGCAGCACCATTGATCTGGACCATGTGAGCATTACTCTAATTCTCCTCCAGTCCTTGGGGATGGAGGAATGGCTTCATCACCCTGGCTGTCAGAGTCCTTTCACAGGGACTGTATCTTCCAGCCCCAGAGATCATGTTCACAAAGATCTTTGAACATCTACACCTTTAGGAAATACTTCAAGGTTTTGGAATGATTATTCTTAAAGAGAAAATTAATTTGGCATCTGCCAGGCAGGGTCTAGATGATATCAATTAGTCAGAATCTTTAAACTGTTCCTGGCATGAGTTTATGCAGTATTTTAGTATTTCTTCCAATCTCATAATCATACAATTAGAAATATGTTTTGGTTGAAAAAAACCTTGAAGATCATAAAGTGCAACAGTTAACTCAGAACTGCCAAGTCACCACTAAACCACATCCCTCAGCACCACATCTCCACAGCTTTGCAATCCCCCCGGGGGGTGGGGACCACCACTGCCCTGGGCAGCCTGGGTCAGGCCTTCACAACACTTTCAGGGGAAAAGTTTTTATTGATATACAACCTATACCTCCCCTGGTGCAACTTGAGGATGTTTCCTCTTGTCCTATAGCTTGTTCCTTGGGAGGAGAAACTGACCCCATCTGACTCCAACCTCCTGTTAGGGAGTTGTAGAGAGCCAGAAGGTCTCCCCTGAGCCTCCTTTTCTACAGACTGAACAACCAATGTCCTTCTTGCAGTGAGGGGCCCAAAACTAAAACCTTTAAAGACTGCTGGCATCATTGGAAATTAATTGTGCACATTGCTCTGCTCCCTCTAGCATGTTACTCTGTTGGGGTCAATATGAAGGGACTTCCCACTCATGCCAGAAATAGCCCTGCTTGAAAAGGGCTCCCTGATAATGAGCCCTTGGGGTTCAGTGGCACACAAGCTACTGTCCTAAGGCAAGAAGGAATGGTCCCAAAAACTAGTGTGGCAGAATTTGGCCTGGAAGTGGAGCTTCTTTCAAAAGAAGACAAGCAAGTGCAATCTGGAGCCACTGACTCTCTCAATAATCATTTCTATCCTCATCCTTCTCCATTCCAAGTGTTTTGAGAGGCTTGTGTGTTTTTTCTTCTTCTTATAAAAATAATAATGTTGTCTTTGCAAATATTTGTCTCTGGATACTCTTTAGTCCATGTCTCCCTGACATTCAAGTCAATTAATTCCCACAGAAGCAGGAGAAGCGAATCGGGAAAGCTGATTTATACTGTACCAAAAAAATAAGGTTGAAAGTTGTTGCCTTCTTGCAGGAACAAGCCCCAGCCCGTGGTTTTGATATAAATCCATAATTTATTCCTGGGGTAATAATTAAATCTGGGTTAGGCATCACTAGGCAGGGACAGAGCACCAGGATCAGCTGATGTGAGATACACTCGGTACCAAACAAACTCTGGATACCAGAAATTGTTTACACTATTCATCATTTTCCAGCTTCTAAAAATAACTCTCCAATGTGCAATGTCTCTTCTCAAAAATGAGTAAAACAAACATGAGAAATCAGGGAAATAACACTTTTCTGCTTTTAGACAAATCTTTGAATACGGGAGAGCAGTAGACAAAGACTTGATCAATAGATTTGCACATAAGGAAGTGGATTTGCATGTAAATAATTATATTGTGAATGTTAACTCGCTGCATACAGCACAAGGGAAACATTGGGGGGGTTGTTTGTGAAGGCTAAACAAAATATGTTTGCTTTATGCTCTTCTTATAGGGTTGTTTTTATTGGAAGTACAGTTTATAGTGGCACAGCAATAATATTTTTTACTGTAAAAGCTCCTTGAGTGTTTGGAAACAGTCTCAGACTCTCTGAAGTGAAAAGGGTGAAAACCAAATTTGGCCGACTTCAAAGATGTCAACCTGGAGTTGGAAATATTGCTTCTTTTGGAATCTCTTGATGTTGTTTGCATCCACCTTTCTGGTAGAAAAATAATCAGCATGCTAAGAAGGCGAAAGTAGAAGTGACTACAAATGGGATCTTGCCAAGGATTTGGCAAATAAGCTGTTATTTATTTTAACATTTTCATAATGGTGAGAGAAAAATGTCCTTAGATGAAAACATATTTGCCTGGACAGATATGAAAAGATACTAAAACTGTAAGTGATGAAAAGAATGTAGGCTTGATGGAGTTTTTCTAGTTCACATGGTAGCACTTCTGGCAGAAACAATCTGAGAAAGCTTTTATAACTGGATCTTCAAAGAAGCTTCAACTCAACCTTATTTATTTATTTATTATTATTATTTTTATTCAGCAATCATTTTCATGAAAAACTACACGTCTGTGAAGACAAAGCCACAGTTTTGTCTGCAAAAATTTGGGCGCATGCTGCAGTAATGCACTGTGTTCCTGGGAAAAAATCTTCCTCGATGAAGCACTGAACCACTCTGATATCCCTCTGCTGAGTGGCAGAAGGACACCAAAGGCACAGGGGGTCTGTATTTTTGCATCTCTGACCTTACCTAGATGACTGATATTCTCCCACCTCAATGTACTCAGACTTCTGCCCTGAGATACTATGGACCCTGGATGCTTGAGATGCTCTCTGGTGGGTGCTGAGCTTTTCTGCTTCCTCAGGAGAGTACAGTCCACCCACTGAGGAGGGTACAGACTTTGAGATTGAATGGGAATGTTCCTGTGCTCACCAGCACCTTCTGAGGGTGATGAACTGCTCACACAAACATTGCACTTAAAACAAGACCACATATTAATGTCAGCTTGACCTGAAAAAGTCCTATCCCTGCATTTCTTCCACCCTGACACACAAACAATATTTCTGCAAAGTAATTAAAAACACAGCGCTGTTCATCACAGCGATTTTGTTCCTAGCAGTCAATGAAAAAGGACAAATTGGCCAGTTGGAATTTTTTTTTTAAGGATTTTCAAAATGACTGTAAAAATGGCAAAATGTTATCCTTGCTTGTTAGTTATGTTTCAAACAAAGCATTTGAAAGGGCACATTTTTCATCCTGATTTACAACCATTTCATGAGCGCTTACCAGACCCTTCATTTTAATGAAGGACAAGCTGTTATATTTTAACACCTTCTTCACTAGCCTAAGCAATTTTGCACTCGTCCTGTCCAAAAAGGCCACCGTCCCCCAGCCTGTCCGCCTCCCATGGCCCCTAGGGTCACAAGGGGTCGCTAGGGCAGCCAAGACGTGAAACGGGGGCACCGCCGGAGGGAGCCCCTCCCGGCTCCCCGTAGTCCAGCGGGAAGTGCTGGGCCACAGCCGCTGAGGTCCCAGTTTCCAAGCCAAGGAGGCCGTTGGGCGCCGCTCGGCCCCTCGCCCTGGCAGGAGCGGCGCCGGGGGGCGGTGCACAGAGGCTCCTCCCCGGCTCCGCACCGCCCCTTCCCCGCCTCGGTCCGCCCCGGTTCCTCGGAGAGGCCGATCCGCGCCCGGCTGCCGCTGCTGCTGCCGCGCTCGCACACTTACTTGGAACCGCCCGGTCCCCCGTGCCTCTCTTCGGTTCCTCTCCAGCCCGAGCCCCCAGCCTCTCCCGGGGCCTGCCGGCGGCTCTCCGCGGCGAGGGAGCCGCTCCGATCGGCGGCTGCGGCTCCCGAGGTGAGCGACCCCCGGGTGCCGGCGGGGGTGGGCGGCAGGGTTTAGGGGGATGAGCTGCGGGTGGGGGTGGGCAGCGGAGGGTCGGGGCACCGATTCCCCCGTGGAGGCCCGAGCCGAGGCCGGCGGCGGGCGGAGCCCTCGCTTCGCTGAGGGCGGGGGTCGGGCTCGAGCTCGGGGTCGGGCCGACACCCCTCCCCACCACCCCCCCCCCCCCCCCCCCCCCCCCCCCCCC